>JAWLRI010001063.1:6153182-6209166 GCA_034781795.1 Crypturellus tataupa
GCGTGTGCAGGGGGGTTGGACTAGATGACCTCTAGAGGTCCCTTCTAACCTTAGGCATTCTGTGATTCTATGATTCTTTTGGGAGTGGATACTATATAACTAAATAAGTTCAGTCAGTATAGATTTTCAAAATAGAATTGCAGCAGTGACTATATTCTTTTTCTATGTTAGTATATTGATTGTGTTTCGGCTCTGTTACTGAACTCCCAGAAACTTTGGTAAGAAATCTGGATACAAGCCAGGATGTGGAACTTAGTGGTGCTGATGAATGATTTCGGCCTTTCAGTGCTCTGCAGGTGAATATTCACACCCATATCACTGAGCATGAGATACTGTTTCATTTGAGAGAAGTGGAAGGAATCTAGGAATATGCAGTAAAAACATCTGACTCATTCTGCAGAGAGAGAGAGCTAGAAAGCAGTGATGGGAAGCAAGACTCCTGGCTTGCATAATTCTGATTTCTCAGATTTTTTTCAGTAAGCACATGTATCCTTTAGAAAAAAAACTCTCAACATGATCAAGACTCAGGGGCCCATAGTGCAAATGATGCACATTTCTATGGCCTTCACCTTGTGAGTGGGTTAGTACTTGGAACATGTGCTCCAAAAGACGTGTTTCTTGGTGAAGAATGATTAACAAGTTGCGGCAATTGTGAAAAAAAAGTACTGCAAAATCTAAAGCCCCTGTGTAGTCATCTTTGTTTGAAGGCTCATGTCTACAAATCAGTCCCAAATTAGAGATGTCTCATGGGTCCCTTTCTGATACCGAACACTTACAGGGATGCATTTGCCAGTTTGTTTCTGTATTCTCTGGCTTCCCATGGAACTTCAAGATCAACTCTGTCATTGTATATCTTCAAATGAATACCTGACTTTGGAATGGCAGCTGTCGCTAATAATTTCATTCTTTCTATTCTTTCTATGAATACTTGATGATCTCCACTGTGCGGGTAGAAATACTGTCTCTCTTCAAGAAACAGAATTTACCTAGTAACTGGCTTGAGACTCTTGAAATCTCTTCTGGGAACTGAAACTATCAAAAATGTCATCAAATTCTGCATCCAGTGTAAGGAGAATTGCTTGGAGATTATCTATCTTCACTAAAGCCAGTAAGCAACAAGCAATATCTCGGGGGAAAGACTTTTAAAAAATCCCCAAGGGATTCCTTCTCAAAACAATGCAAAATTCTACCACAACACTACAGTGTACACATTTTCCCCAGGAGAGAGCTTTTAATTGTGCTGCCTGGTGCATGCAGGATTGGGACGCACGCTGAAAATGTGCAGCAAGAGGAGGTGTGTGGAGTAATATGTCTCTCTCTCTGCTTTTCATTCTTTTGTATTTGAATTTCAGTGTTTGAGTCTGCCATGAAACCGGACCTGTTCCTTGTTCTGTTTTTCTTCTGGATGTCCTTTTTTTGTTTTGTTTTGTTGTTATGTCTTTGGCTTGTACAGAAGTTTAGAAGTTTTAGAAAAGAAATAAAGAAATTAATCCTGTAGGGCCAAAGTAAGGGTGAAAAGGAATTTTTTTTACCTTTGAAGAGAATTTGGGACAAATTATTTTGCATGTGGTATTGTTCTTTGAATATGTATACCACCTCCATAGTTATAAATAGGAGCGATAAATATTTCTGCACTCCACTTGCACTCTGACTTACCATATTTGGTTGCAAGGAGTAGGCAATAATCTACCATGAATGCTGCTTATGATGCTACATCTAGTATCTCTTAGTCCTTCCTGAGTCTCTTCAGAAAGAGAATAGTTTTGTCTCTTTCTTTGCCAAAATTATGCTGCCAGTTGTACATCTCACTGTTTCTTTGTTGCAGCTTTTTGTGATACATTTTCGGTGTTCCAAATTACTGTTAATATTTTCACAGTTACATTGGGAGTTACCTCATTTATTATTTTTAATTTGGTCAAAGAAATGTCCAGTTAATATTTAAAGAGCCAATATCTGCATTTCAACTGTTGTATTTGACAGTTAAAGCCATGAAAGACATCTTTTTTTTTCTTTTCCCTAAACAATTGACTTTACGTGGTTCTCAAATGGTTCCTCTAGTTCTCTCGGTTGTGAAAACTAATTCTTCTGTTGTGAAGTTTACATTGCCAAGCGTGTCCATTGATTTTTCTATCAAACCTTTTAAAGGCTAATATATTTGGAGCATGAAATCTGGGAATACTGAAAAATATATATATATAAAAGTTTTACAGTATATCCTAACTAGACATTTTTATATTAGCATCTTTATAACCCAGAAAAAAAATACTGGAAGTGACACACACTAACTGCATGGTTGTCTACAAAGAAATCTGAGGGAAATTCCCCTGGCTTGAAGACAAGGTGCTCTTTAGTTTGTTGGCTTGATTCACCTAAGCCATCAATGTAGATTATTAATGGTGTGTTCATTTTGAAGACTGGCATAAGCTTTATTCGTTTTCCCAGTAGGCATGTTTATCTAAATTAAAATAACCAGTCAATTATTTTAAAATCAATAAAAATAAAAGTAGGGGATATAATTTAGTATATTTTTACTGTCTTCAATTTACAAGTATATGCACTGTTGTTATATATGGAAAATTCCGTATTTCTGTTTATATAATTCTCTTCAACCCTTCCCATTATGCTAGTAACCATGTGTTTCACTAAAATGGATTATGATAGATTTTCAAATGGTAGGTATTTGTATCCTATATCAATGGAACCAGAATTTCTGATCAGCTAGTTATTTACCTAGGGAACCTTATAGTAAGTATGATGAATTTTGGCATAAGTTGGCTGTACAGTTGTAGAAAGCAGGATTGTGCTAGATTTCTACTGTTTATGAATGAGAAAATCCAGCTGATGTGAATCTTAGAAGGAATCATGCCATATTTTAATTACAGGAGAACTCAGAAACCCACAAGTAATTTGAGTGCCCATTAAGCTAAACAGGTGACATGTACAGTAAGAAATTCTGTGCAATGATAAGTTTAAAATCTAAATAGATCATTCAGTTTAAAGCATTCATGAGATGGGGAAGCTGCAGTATGGAGACCTTAACTGATCTGCTCTGAAACTGAGGTCTGCAATACAGAACTGAGTTCCATCTTAGTGTGTTTACTACATATGGCTTTGCTTTGCTGGCATTGTTTGAAAGGATATGATAAATATGACCAATCTGAAAAGCTTCATGTAGAAGTCGTGAGGCACACAAACCTCTAGCTAATTACTTTTGAAAGCTTCTGTATGTAGCTTGTACTAAGGTAAGGTATGGAAATAACTGGGGAGAGATTTTCTGAGTGTTTTTCACTCAGAAATTTTAAATTTGTCAATAATATCCATTTGAAACAGGATTTTATTTTAATTGTGTTGGGAAATTATTGGGAATTACTTTTAACAGAAAAAACTTTTAAAAAAACCCTTCTTTTTTGTTATTTTTAGTGCACATGCTTGTGATCTGCATTATTTTTCATGCTTCAGGCCTTTGTATGAGATTGCATAATTGCTAAAAGAAAGTTGTCTGGTTTAGCTTTTGATTGTGGTAGGGTGATGAAACAATTTTCTGTTTAGAACATGGAACTATGATATCATTTAGAGAGATAATGATGCAGCTTTATTTTCACATATTATACACTTACGGGAATATGTGGAAAGTCCTGTGTATTGCAATCCATAGGCTGGATTTCATTTGCAAAAGTAAACAAATCAGTTAATTGATTGCCTCACTATAGAAATTCTTAAGCAGTGAAAAGTACCTTTTCCTAATTAGATTATTTGAAAGTTGCTTGTATGGCTTTGGAAGCAACTGTTTTCTTTCAGCTATAGCATGAAGGAATATTGGTATATTATTAGCACACTTTCTATGGCTTGAAAATTTTGCGATTGTATGTTTTGTAAAATGTAAATGAATGGGAGTCCTAATTCTTTATAGAGAGCTGGAACGCAATTCATTTGCTGTCTTGCACTAGAAGCCATAAGAAGGCAAATAGTTTCTAGCTCTCGGATAAACTACTTCCTTTTGATTACATAGCAGATAGGATGCTAGCTACCCATCTGCATTTTATTCTAGTACAGTGAAGTGGAAGACATCGTATAAATTTTTGTCAGACTTCTTACAATAATAGTTCTAGAAACTTTGGTGACTTTGATAATCATGAAAACCATATAATGCCTTACATTTGCTTTATCATCTTTAAGGATAGAAATAAGATTTTCTGTACCTCATGCTCAGCAGAATTTAGCGACTTGATTAACTGCTGAACAGTGTGAATTTCAGGGATTGATACACTTACTTGTTCAGTATTACAGAAAAACCTCACAGATTATACTTTTGATTTATCTGAGGATGTGTTTTGGAGTAAGCTGTGTGATAACCGAAAGCGAACGTTCTCATAAAAACATACCTGACCAAAGTAGCCATCGACTGTGGGCTCTGCTGTGAAATATGTACTTATCTGTCTTATTTCCTCTGTAGTTTATTAGCACTGCAGAAAGCACCTGGTCTCTCTAGGCAGCTATCCAAACTTAGATGGCAACTGTGGAATGTAAGAAGCAGAGTATTACTTGCATTCTTGGCAGCTATAAATATTGGTATATTTTGTCCTTAACTCTGTATACCTCCTAGGACCATTTTTTTTCATATAGAAAATACAGTATTGCAGATCCGTATCTGTGGCATGTTTTCTGAAGCAAAGTAGAAAACAAAGACCTAGTTTGTTGGATTCTCTTTGTAGGATTTATAACTCTCGTGTTTACTTTTCTTTTAATTTGTGGGGAAAACCAAAGTGATTTGTTGAGCAACATTACTGTTAAATATAATCTGCTGAATAGAAAAATTACACTGGTTTTGATATATTGATCTTACATTTGAACATTTGAGGCATTATATCACAATCTCAGTAATGTTTGTGTCTTGTGGGCGATATTTTATTGCTGCAACAAGACATTACATGTACACAGTGAGGTTATTTATGGTTCATTGAGCCATAGAAGTTAGAAATGGAAAATGACCTATTAGCTCATCCAGTTTATCTCCCCACAAAGACAAGAACATTTCTGTAATTGCACGCTGATGACAGCTAGACATACAGCCATGGCAACAGGGCCGTGACTCTAGTAGGGCAAATGTGCAGCCCTTTTCCTTGTCCGTAAGAGTGCAACATGTTTACAAGTTGATGCACTGTGTTGACTCATAAAACTGTAGTACTGGTATGCTAAAAGCACTAGATCTTGTTGAATTTATCTTATTTTTTGTATCACGTAAAATATGTAATTCAATTTCGTATTTGGAACAGATAGTCAGAAGTGCTCCCATAAGAAAAAGCTAAAGCTAATGGCTTTCTATTAATAATGAATTTTATTCACATCAGTGAGGATTATAAACAGCATTATATTATATTTTACATTACAAAGTAACCTGTAACTAATGTATGGTAATCATTTGCTTTTGCTGTTTTTCCCCAAATGCCTAGTTTGCAAAAGTTTGCAGTAGGCAAAACTAGGATGTTGTTAGCTCTTGTTAAAACAAGCAGCTCTTGTTAAAACAAGATAGGTTTGCCCTGATGGTGTAAGAAGGACAGCTGATACTGTTCAAGACAACTGAAAGGTTTCCCTCCACAGCTATCAAGAGAATGGAAATGGTAGATCTAACAGAGAATCTGTCCTTCAGAAAGCTCTCCTTCCTATCCCCAGCTGTAGGCACAGAGAAGTGGAAAAGCATTTACCCTAATTTCTAAGGGGAAAAGTCCTGATGATAAGTTATTAATTAGATTGTGCTTGAAGGAGATTGTCACAAAAGAAAAAGACTAAAACCTTCTAAAGTCTTCCTAAAGATGTTACCACTGAGGACCATTAGAGCTACCCTAGCTGTATTTCCAGAAGGGTGTGTGTGTATAGGGGTCTTCCCTAGGTCCCCCATGGCTTGTCAATCAAGGAAGGTTATTCCAGATAGCCAGAGCATTTCAAAGGAGAGGGGACTCTGTATAGGCAACTGAATTGACCATAAGCTCCTGTTTATTATCAGTGGAGATCTAGTCAATGCACTGATGAGCTCTTAAGGTCCTTCAATGAGCTCTCCTAGATCTGGTCATTAGAGTCGTTCTCCTGGTTCTGGCTTGGCTAGATCTCCACCAGAGGACAACTTAGACAGCTACACATAGACATGTGAATAAATGTGTCTGAATCTCTTCCTGAGTCACTCATGGTGGGATGAAATAAAGGGATTCCTCATAGAGCACTTCGGTCGCTATGGTCATTCCTGGAAAAGTAACACTGAGAAAATTCACTGCTAAATTTCTCACAGAGTCCGTACCAAAATATCATAGAAGGTCAAGTTGCTATTATAAAAAATGGTAAATCCAGCTTATGACTTTATATTTTCTGCTTATTCATTTCTAAACAAAGCTCCTTCCATAAGAGCAAGTAGAAGTGTAATTGGATTTAATATGTATGATAACTTTAAGATCATAGCTTAGCTTGAGTTTTTTCATAAATTTTGATGAGTGGAATTTTAAAATTACTAGTCAACTAAATCTAAACATTCATCTCTAAAGTCATTAATTTGAATAGTATTATACTAAGGAAATTTGGGAAAATGCTGCAAAACGATTCTTATAAATTTTACTTCAAAAGTTTACTTTTAAATCTTGTTTCTTTCCCTCTCTCCTCTCTCTCTTTCTTATGCAGCCACACACACACAGCAGGTATCCACATTTGAGATAGGAAGGGCAATATTAACAATTTTTTTGAATAATTTATGTGAAGGATTTTGAATTTTAAAAAAGAGCTGAAGCATTTATTATTTGAGAAATTTCAATAGAATTCTTTACAATCTAATATAAAAAGGTCCTCTACATACATAACATACATAGACCTTGTTTAACTCAGTAATGTTATTCTGATTCAATTAAGTTATTCTCCAGCAAAACTTGTAATATATATCTCCAATGAAAAATGAATGTTATTTTTTCCATTTTCCTTTTGGAGAAAATGTACTATGGCTCATTAGGATTTATGGGTTATTCTCTCACAAAAAAATGATAGGCAGCAAGATCGAGATTCTAAAGGTACCAGACCAACAGCAGTGGCTGATATGACATTCCTGGATTTGTGCCTAGGAGGGATTCTAGTATCTCGTATTTATGTAAACAAACAAAGAAGTGATTTACTTTTTTATTTTCAAGATCCTGCTTTCTCAGGAGGTTTTTCTGGAGTTCTTCTGGGCCGAAGGGTGACGTGTTGTTTTTGGCATAGAAGGGCCTTCTGATGCTACTGTTAGATAATTGCATTTAAAATAAGGATGAAGGGGAATATGATATTTCTATAGGGTTCCTGTCATAACCAGATCATAACCATGTGACTCTATTGTTCACAAATGGTAGGGTAGATAACTAACTTTTGATTTTATTTATGCTTTCACATGTGCCCCCCAGAGGGGGAAAACAAAGAAACCATCGTGGGCCGAGCGTATCATATTGTTTATTAGCCCATCTGTCCTTGGTAGATAACCTGAGCATACGCTGCACTTCCAGAACTGGCGGGGCACAAACTGCTTCTGTCCATTTCTGCGCCCTTTAAGTAGGACCACTGCCCTGGGGCATCAGAGATCCAGGGATACAGGTGGACATAGGCACCTAAATTAGTCATCTAATCCTAGCAGTGTGCTCTGAAAAAAGTAAAAATAAAAAACCTTACGTTCAGGCATCTCCTTTCCCACAGGCACTTAAGTCTTCACCTGAAGCTTGTGGCTTTGTTGACTGAGGTCAGGAGTGCTGCCATACTGGCTGAACTGATCAGCAGCAAACTTCTGCGTAATCCTGCCATTACCTTCCCTCAGAGATGTGCTTTTCGCTCCTAATCCTGCTGTTTTAATGTCAACTTTCTGGGATTCCAGATTTCCAGGTAAGCAAACAAGCAAAACTGAAGTTTCAACGCAGCATCATCTTGTCACCTATCACCATCAGCAGGGCTGGAAGCTTTTCAGAAGCAGTAGGGTGATAGCTGCTATGTTAGTTAATGAAATACTAGGAGCTGCAGATGCATGTCATCTTTCAAGTAGGCCAGCACAGATGGTGCTGGTGAGAATATACAAAACAATAGGTTTGCCTATGAGTGGAATAATTATTTTCACCTTTCTGGGATCTACCGAAGGAACTAAAACTAATTAATCCAGGCTAGAAGTCTAGTAGACATTTGAGATGAAAAATCCTGATCAAGAGAACAGCCACAGTTTAATATGTAAGATTTCCATTATAGCAGAAATAGAAACAGAACAGAACAGAATCTTAAGATGAATAAAACAATAAAGGAAAATGCTCTCTTAAAAAATTCATTGGGAATTCTGTGCTAAAATCACCTTAACATATATACTGTGCGTTATGTAAATCTGGCTGCCTAATTGTACCATTTTTATGCGACTAAAAATTTGCAGGGAGCCTTATGTAAATATGCACATCAATTCTTATTACCTTTATAAGCAACAAGAACCTATGCAAAGCCATAGGAGGTGATAAATACACTACTGTATTACATTTCCCAGTATGTATGTGCATATTTCATCCAGGGATTTGACCATGGCATGTCCTTCATGATTTTACCTCTAGCTGTTGTCATAAATATTCCTGCTGAGTGCTAACAGCAGAGAAAGCGAAGCACGATTCATTGCATCTTCCGAATCATACAGGAATTTCCCAACTGCAGAAGATCCAATTAGTATCTCAAACCCTCCAATGTATTTACTGCAGATATTGTAATCTCTGCACAGATTAGAATACCAGCTGTGTCTTGTCAGCAGTATAAAGTCTGCTCAGTACAGGCTCCAAATATACTATAGCACTTGGAAACAAAGTAAAATGTCTCTAAATTTTTTTTTTTATATATATTGACAGACTTCGTTGACAAGAAGGCTTGCCTTCTGCATCACTGGAAGTGAGAATTCTGGAAGTTAGCCCTTCCTTTTCCCTAACTAATGCTGAGGATATGCTTTGAGAATTTAACTTTTGTAATAATTCTGCTTCAGTAACTTTAAAACTTGAAAATCCTTAAGAAATAACATTTATGTTTACAGATTTGTGGTGTCATTTGGAGAAAGATACTATTTATTCTTCATACTAAAAATCAAGAACTGGTCTTCGAGCTGTTCTATTTCACTTTTGTGAGTAAGTTTCGCTTGTGGTAGAAGGGTAGAAGGGCTGATGGAGAAACAGAGACTTGTTTAAGAAAGGAGAATTACTTTGAGATTCATGAAATTTACTGCACCAGAATGACAATTTGTATTAGTGCATTCCCTGCACAGGCTGAGCAGTCATTTTTAATTTGTATTTTATCTCTAATTGTTACTACAGTATGACTTTATCAGGAGAAAAGAGCTATCTTGAAGTCCATTAATTCTAGCTGTATTGCTTTTGAGTTTTTCAGTAGTCCTGCTTTTGGTATAAGCTGACTCATAACAGCAGTCATAAACATCTAGAATCCAATATCTGCCTGTAGAGTCTCACCAAGATTTGCTAATGAAAAGGAAAGAGTCATTGAAATGTAAAACTTTCAGAATAGCATGATAAATAAGCCCATGGGAGGTTGATTGGTCAGTAAAAGAAAAAACAGGCAGACTTATTTGAATAGAGGTTTTGATTTTGGTTTAAGTTCATACAACTTAAACCTGGGATCAAATGCCAACTGTCATACTGGCATTACTGTACCACAATTGCAAAATGGTATTGTTTCAGAGTCTTAGAAAACTCTTTGTAACTATGTTATTATTACAATCATATAAACACACGAGTGTGTGTGTAAGAGAGAGAGGAATACCTGTGTTCATTACTGTGTATTTAAGCTTGGTTTGAAATTATTTGTTTTATGGAGAGCAACCAAAGGATTGCTTGATGTCAGGATCAGAAGTACACATTAATGATAATATTCATAAAGTATTAAATAACTGACGTAAATAATGTAACCTTGTATAAACCTGTAAAATTATGTAAAATATGGGTCTGATTTCACAGCTATATTTATCTCACTGCAATTCTTCAGTAATTTTAAGGACAATGAACATTTATTTCAAACTCAGGAATGGAAAATTTAAGAAATGTTATTAATGATCATACTGTCTCCTCTGGGAAATTCCTGACTGAAGTGTTTTGCATAATTCTGTCCACAGCATACATTCTTGCTATGGAAGCAGAACAATTAATTCAACCATTCTTCAGTTTTTTCTTTAGTATTTTCATTTCTACCCTGTCTGTGGTAACATCTTTTATGATGGTGCTTTGTCAAGCATAATGTTTCTGTTATACAACTCTGGTTTTCCAGAAGCTACATTTCAAAACATCTGCTTGGTTTCGTGAGAAGTTTCATTACTTGCTGTTCATGTCTTTCTTTGAATAGTTCACAGCCATTCCATGCTACAAAAGCTCCAATACTGAAAGTTCCATTTTCAAAGAGGTTATTTGTCAGTTCAAAGCTGATACAATGCCCCTGCCTTTGACAGAGTTAAGCCTAATGTAAATAATGAATATTTATTCCATCATTCAATAGTGACACAGATACCTCTAAATTTCTTGTTATGCCTTATTGCTCTTTCTAAGTTACAAGTTTGGGGTGCCTAAATTTTTGGAATACTAACCTAAATAACTTTACTCTCATTCTTCAAACATGTTGAAGTCTCTAAATCCAAGCAAAATCCATGGGATTTCAGTCTGTAAGAGCCTTAAGATGGGTAGTTGGCAACTGAAGTGCTGGATATATTGCTCTTTTGTAAATTTGGAATCCTAACTTTCTGGAGACAAGCACATAGTATAAACATTAGAAGTAGTAAGGAAGGCAACCTGGAACCTGTGAAATGTAAAAATATAGCAGCCCTGTACAGGGGAAGAAATAACTGCTTTCATACTAAACATGCTTTTGCTGTGTGACGCAGACTAAACTGACACAGCATACATAAGGAGAAAAATTATTTAGATTATTTAGATTATTTAGATTTAAATATTTTAGGAAAATATTTGATTGCCTATAGTTGAAATTTTGTTGGAAAGCTAGGAGCTCCCATTGAGCATTCTGAAGTTAATTTCTTACAGAAATTCATTCTGAAAAAAACAACAACAAAAAAGACCGTAAAAATAGTTTGCACTCACTTAGCTGATTTTCCTGTTTGGTCTCTTGAGAAAACTGCATTTTCATGTTTTAACTAAAACAAGCGAGAGAATTAAACTGAGAGCACAGCAGGTTGCATGAATGAAACATGCAATCACATCCATAAGTAGCTGTTATCGTAGAAAGATTTTGTTGACTGAAAGGACCCTTTGTGTTCACTCCAGTGGTCACCAGGATGGTCCAGGAATCTGCTCCTGGCTTGTTTCTGTCAGTGCCTGAAAAAAATAGTGACATTAAAATGGAAGGTAATTATATAAAAGGTATCAACTCCTAATTTAGTATAAAAAGACCCATGTATACATTTCAGTCTTGTAAATACGGAAAATCTTGTCATTACAGAAGTAATTCATTTTCTATTCTGTGTTTCTTTCCTTTTTCATTTCTGATAGTGAAAGCCATTCTGGAAGCAGCTATACTTCTCAAAATGATAAAATTTTGCCTTTGGCACCGTTCCATCTGGCAAAGTCCTTTGTATAACCTTAGCACTGGGGATTTTTTGAGCCTGAACTGATAAGGCTACCTCACTCCACCCATCTTTCAGCAGCTGCAGGCTGTAACTATCGCACAGCTGGTAGTCAAAAACTACTGGGTTTTGGGTCAGTATGAAAGCTACCCCATCAGCAGAAGCAGTCTACTCCTTTGTTATTCCTTCATCTCAAGTAAACACGGTGAGAGGATTTTTCCAAGAAAGAAATTTAGGCCATTGAGCAAATACCTCAAAAGATTTTTGGCTAGTTGTAGAGGATAGTTCATGTTCATGGATATAAACAAGTAGGGGGACAGGTGAAGAATGTGGTTACATGTGTAGCTGAGGAAAACTGACAGATATCTCCAGTTCCCCAAAGATCCTCTCAAAACCATAAAATCCTTTTAATAAAAAGTGGCTTAGTTGACTTTGATACCATATTCATCAGAATAAATATAAATGAAAATATGAGATTTTTTAAAACATGACATAGGCCTTCCGTTAAGAAGAAATTTGGATAGGTAGCAGCATTGGTAGCTCCCAGTAAGCAGAAGAATTTCAGTAGATGATGCTTTCCCTCCAGCTGCCCTGATCCAGCAGACCAGCCTGTTCTTAGACAGCCACCAGTGCCAGATTGATTCTCGTCAAATCCAGCCTTCCAGTGGAGCACCTGACAAGGGTGTGCGTTGCCTCTACCCCAGACTGAGTGATTATGTTTTTATGGGGCTTCCTGTCTTTACTGTACTGTTCTGTGACTGTATTTGACAAGGTATCGCATTCTATTTTTCCCTTTGATCCATATTAATTAATGCGTTTTGCTGTAGACCATTGCTCTTGTGAAGTATCATATAGTCCTTTTTTATACAGCTTAGACAAGGTGCACACCCTAAAGACAAACCCATGTCCTCATAATCCAAGGTGGTAAGTGTCTGCCCAGTGTACTGTCTCTAAGAACTGATGAGCAGATGGATGAGGACGCAGGTGCTGCAGGGATGAATATCGTCCTTGCATCCTTGCTTCCTGCCACCAGCTATGGCAATGTAGAAATACCTTTGTAAACATAACCTATAGAGTGCAGGAGACTTCTCTGAATATCTGAGCGCAACATACTGCTGATGCTTTATTTATTCTTGGTGACTAAAAAGGTCATGTTCTATTTGATGATCTAGCAGCTGAGTTGATGTATCAAAGCACGAAGTTTTCTTTTGTTTGGAGACCTGATGATCAGATCACGCACTTATGGAAGCTTCCTAACTGTAAAACCACTGATTTTAATTAGCTACCTCAGATAGGTTGACAACTATGTAAATGAAAAAGGAATTTTGTTCATTGGTTCTCTAGCAATATATTGTCCACATAGACTTGCACTTTAACTTCCACTTTTTGTTTCAGAATTGAACAACCAAATAAATGATCACTAAATCAATCAATGACCACTGTGGAGCTGCCATATTGGACAATTCAAGCCATAAGCCTAGCAAAATTCATTATTGAATTTGTGTACTCAATGACTTTGTGGTTTTGACCCAGGATTGCCCATAATTTTGCCTAAAATATCTACATATCTATTAAAGTTACTCAGTTTTATTAATTTCAGATCAGTGGTTTGATCCTGCTTGACTGAAGAGTGAGATGATGGTTGTGTGTATAAGGTCATCTCCAACTTAAAAAACAAACACTAGCCAAAGGTGGTCAGACAATGGCATTTATACCAACTTCGTCAATTAAAAAATAAAACAAGTTACATCTACTGTTTGTCCATGGGGAAGAACCTTGGAGCGCACTGCAGTCACTCAGATCTGCCGCCTGTCTGGAACATGCCAACCCTCCCCTGTGGCTGTGTGCCGGCACTGCCTTTCCGTGCGTATCAGAGTAAAGAAGGAGGTCGTGGACGCCTGGCTGGTACGCCAGTTTGTACTTAGATTTGGGTATTTAAAAGCACACTCAAATAAGTAATACAGGAACAAACACGGCGACCAAACAGTAAGTAAAATTTTAAAGAAATTCAACAGTCAAGAACATTGAAAAGTCAGTCTCTCACTATGCTTAGAGATCTTGACTCTTCACTGAGCTTGACTTCTGTTGTTTTACGTTTTTCGTTTGCACCAAAGAAAAACTGTGTAGAAATCTTCTCCAAACAAACAGCTGTTAAGAAGTCCATTTAGTTTATACCAGACAGCTATTAAGAAGTCATATAACTGCACTTTGTAAGAAACTACACAGGAATAAAACTCAAAACCTCAAATACCCTAAAACTGGACAAAGGCAAAATAAGATCCAAAATCTGCAGGCAAATAATGGACAGTTTCAGGCTACATCTAAGTTGCATATAAAAACAATGGGGCACTATTGAGCTTTTCATTGCCTCTGAAATCTTTTTAAGTCTAAAAGCTTGGAGCATAAAAACCAACCATTCTGTTTCAGTAGCATTCAATTTGTCTTCAGGTGGATGATTACATATTCCACACAGCCACTCATACCCATAAGGGAACTGGGCACATACTCACTTCAACTTAATTTTCAAGAAATTGCATTCAAGGTAACATAAAAAGCCAATTTGGAAATTGTATGTAAGGTCAGATGGGGAAATCCCACTCCCTTGGAAATTGGACCTGGAAGCACATCTTATTGTCAATTACTGTCCTGAAGGCTAGAAGGCAGATAGTATTTTTTACTTGAGTTGCACTGCTTATGGGGTGGTTACTGGGACTCTCCAGCTATCCGATTGTTTTTCTTCCTACTAACTTGTTCACTACCAGTGGTTCAGAGACAAGCGCTGTTTTTAAGAGGTGTTTTTCCCCTTTAAGTCTAAAGGACTTTGCTACTAACAATGTTCAAGGACAGTCAGGCCTAACTGAGCACAGGTGGAGCTAACAAAAGAGCAATGTATCAACAGGGACAGTAGTGCTGAAAAGTGCAAACTGACTGGTAATTAAATACAAATGCATGTCAGCTTTTAGCTGAGGTTTCTGAGGCAATGGTCAAAGCTCTTGTTTTTTTTCTATTTCCTTCTTCATTGAGGTTTGCAGAACTGAAAACAGAAAGCATCCTGAGATTATCTAATTGAGAAACTAAACTTCTTACAGTGATTAAAATGCATTTTCTGAACCATGCCAACATCTGTATATGATTGTCTCTAATTCTACCTGGCATAAAAATCAAGTAAAGGAAATACAATTCTTTGATTAACAGATGCGATAGAAACCCATTCTGCTTCTGTACTTCACTCTCAATAGTCCTTTGCAGACAACGTATATCAAATAGTCTGCACAGAGAAATGAAGCCTATTTATTCAGATAGTCTCTAGCTATCCATGGGCATTAGACAATACAACGAGTGTTAGCAGAGGCATATCAAAGATAAAACAGACACCTATTTTCTCAGTGTCTATTATATTAATCAGCAAGCTATTAATTTTCCAAACTGCTTAAATGTGTAAAGCAGGACTGAATTAGGTACAGTGCCATAATTAATTGGGAAGATACTTCTCCAGCATAGATGTTTTGGCTGACCTTCATGACTTAATTGGCAGCACTGTAGCATATCCAGTGTCAGATACAGAACCGCTTGAACAGTTGCCTGCGAGCACAGGATGAGATTTTCAGATGTGGGTGATTAAGATGAGATGCAAACACCTGCATCTATATTTGGGCTTGAAATTTGGACCACACAGCTGCCAGTTGCCAAGTACAGGTTTTGAGGCCTCTGATTAGGCATCAAGACATTCAAGCTAACATTTTTTACAGGATTTTTATTTTCCTTATGGAATGTTTTTTCAATCATGTAATTAGATCTCTAGCTAACAAAAAAGTTGTAATAACTTGATTTATTGAGTTAATATCAAGGATTTTGGTATAAATGTTCTCTCCAGCAAATGCTACTAGTTCTCATTATAGTGTCATCATCATCTTAGGAAAGCTTATCTGGCTTTTCAGAGAGATGACCAGTGTAATTATTTTTATTCAAAAGATCAGTATTTGTTTCATGACTTGGGATAAGTAAAGAGTTTAAAGGTAACCTCCCCAAGCTTAAGACAATCTAAATAAAAAGGTAGGTGAATGTTGTGCACATCTGCAATTTTATGTTTTCCCTTGTGCCTTTGGTTTTTAGTGATAGTCATTCCTACAGTCATGAAAATGCATCAAGTAAATAGTGCTGTATTAAGTACCTGTAGTTTTTGCAACAGCAACCAAATACATAGCTTCTTTTGCTCTTCTAAAGTGCACCAAACATATTAACACACTAACCAATCCTAAGAACAATCTCTCTGCTGTTATTTTCATGCGTCTCAAAGGCAAAAAGCTAAAAACTTCCATTAAATTTCCTGAATCATCCTGAGCTTATTGTGAGGCCACAAATCTCTGAAGTGGAAATTTCTTCATCCCTTGAAAAAGAGCAGTTACCTGAAAAAAAGCACTGTTCCTAAAATGACTTTATGTCCAGGATATGTTCAGGAAGATTTCTGTAGTTGCCTGTAAAGGACATGAAGAACCACAGTCTTCTGCTTCTCAGAAGCCATTATACATCGAGAGAGACATTTTCTCACTGTAGAGAATGAGACAGAATTCAATACTAAAAGTTCCTGTTACAGACCTGAAAAGAGATGGATTCTTAGAGCATTTTCCAATTTTGTTTTTTTTCCCGACACTCTCTTGCCTCTTGCCTCAGTGAACTTGGGCTATTGTTTTTATTTTTCTGAGTCCTTTAAAAGAGTTAGCCTCCAAAAGAGGGAGAACAAAAGTAGAAAAACTATAAATCCCCATAAGGGCAGGCCTAGAGAAAAGAGATGATCCCGTCCTCCTGCCTACCTTGCGCATTGCAGACTTTCTTTAGTTACTTATGTGAGTGACTGGCAGTGCAAAACACACTCTCACTGTCGTTTACTGAGAGCTGAAGGTGGACACTCCATAGTGTGATTGTGCTTCACTTCTGGGATCTTATGGTGAGACAGTTTATGACATTTTCAATCCTACATACAATGTATGCAGGCAATGGTGACACATTTTTATACTGATAAGACTTCCCATTTGTGAAGAGGCAGCAGCTGAAAATACTACAAGGTTTATGGATTCAAATATGATGCTGGTGTTTTTCTTAGTGAGGGCTCAGACTAAACTTGCCCTAGATTATGGCTCCTTAAGTTGATTTATTTTAAATTTAAAATGCAGAGCTTGTAACATTCAAAATATACATCTCTGCATATTTGTGAAATATCAAGAAACGTGCAGATCTCTGTAGTTGTGGAAAATCACTACTTCATCATGGGTTCATCTAACCTGAATTTCACAGAAAATTCACAGAAAATTCAAAACTAGCCCCATAAAACAGTCACAGCCTTCTTCCATTGTTTGAAATCTTTTTTTTTTTTAATTTAAGGGTGGCCAAATGTGGCCACCCTTAAACATGGCAAAAAGAAAACTTAGACTCAAAATATTTGCTATTAGCTGGCTCTGAAAGTGGCTTGCTTTGGAATGGGTTCCAGTTTGAATGTACATGAAACGTGTCATAATGGATTTTATAATGAGAGAGAAGACGTTGATCCAAGGTTGGAAATGCGTAAGGTCTAAGATCATGAAACCTTAATCTGTCTCCAGTTTGACTGGTAACACATCTGATTTGCTGAAGATCTCAAAAAAGCAGGAAACTCTTGCAAGTCTTACTTAATAATGAAGAATTGCAAGCAACTGTGTTCCTTCCTCAGTTCTCTCTCAAAAATTGGCATTGAGTATAACAGTCTTTTAAAGTGATTAGGTAGCTGGAGCACATGACTGTGGCTGGGAAAAATGGATTTGCTGAGCCTGGAGAAGAAAAGATGAAAAGGAGGCTTTAAGTGCTGTTTTCAGCTAAAGAGATGTTTCAGAGAAGATGAAGCCAGCCTGTTCTCACTGGTACATGAGGAAATATATAGCTTCCCATTTCCTGGCATTTAAAGGATACTGCATGCAACAGCTCATTTGATTTTATCTCTGATATCTCAGAAGATTGCATAATCAGAAGACCCAGGCTAAAATTCTCTCATAAAGACTATCTTGGGAAAAAGAGGAAAGAGATGGCTCTTATATGCAAACAAATTTCTATGTTTATGCATATATTTGCAAGGCCTAATTAATACCTGTCACTTTTGAAAGATTTGCTTCTGACCAGTTATATTAAATTAACTATACAAGGTTACAGGCTTTCTCAAACAAAAAATTAGATGCAGAAAAGTCTTTCTTACAGTAAAAGTCAAAGCTTCTTTAAAGCAATCTGGAAAAAGAAAAGGAGGCATTTTGTTAAGAAATATCACCCAGAAGAAAACACACCTTTTATATTGGTGATTATCTGCTCTACGCTGCATAAATGTCATAACCAATTCTGAACCACATCTACTAATGCATGAAAATAACAGTCTTCCTCTGTTTATAAACCATTTTCAATAATGCACAGCAGCCGTACTACCATTTTAATGTTAATTAAATTTAATGCTAATTTTAATATTAATTTTAAAGTTAAAATTAATTACTATTATTATTACTATTTAACTTTCATAAGCAAAAATATTTTACATTAACAATCTATTCTGTTTTTATTTTCCATTTTAACCTACTAATAAGGTCACTATATGGACATTAGGAAAATTTCTGTATAAAAATACACAGGTCAATTGTCTCGTTTAAAACTTTCTCACGCCAATATGTCAACCCTGAACTTCTGCATACTTAAAACATTTCAATAGGATCAATGTTACACAAACTGAGAGAGCACCTGCTACCAGAAATTTGTGGTACATAGATTTGAAAAACAGATGGGATGCCTAGAGCGGTTGAGTTTAATAGTCTTCATTATGCTAGAAAAGCGCTTGCCAGGTGTTTCCCTACGCTACCTAATTCCCACCAGGAGACAGAAGCCAGCTGCTGTTCAGGACCACAATTCCTGTGAAAGGACTGGACTCTCTTGTGCAGTTTTTCCCTTGGACTTCTGTAGCAGCACTTCTGGCCTACACTCCGCATGCTCAAGACCAGGATGACCTGAGATGGTCTCTCATTTGCAGTATTACCTAGTTCTGTCCAGTAACTCTATAATTATATACTCCATGCCCTGTCAGCCTAATGCAATTTAAGTTCCAAACAGGTGTGGCCCGTCTTGCAAGAACTTAAAATTTGCCTTGATTGAATCATTTATCGTCTGCCTTCTTAAATTCATCTTGCAGCCATTTCTGTTGGTATAACTACTCCTTTACTTTCCTTTAAATAATCTAATATCTCTCTGAAATAGCTGTTGTATTTCCCATAGCTCTACTGCCTTGAATGTCAATAACACCAATCTTTGTTCATTTGCACCGTGTAAATACCTTTACTGCAGGAAGTATTGTCTCAGTAAGAACACTTTGCTTTTGTATGAACTATTACATATAAATACAAATTTCCATCAAGTGGAATACATGGCATTTTGGCCAATGTCCCAGTGCACATTGCAAACATCATCTCCTGCGTTGTATCTCCTAATGCCATCATGACTCAAAGGAAAACTCACAGGAGGTGAGATTTTGTACTTTCTTCTCAGCCCTTCAGTTGAATTGATACAGATGTAACATATTTTTAGCACTTCTTCAACTGATGGAGAAAAACAAAATGAACAGCTTCGAAGAAAAAGGAAAATGTGAAAAACATTTTATAGAAAAACATATTTTCACTAGGAATAAGAGAAAAGAAAGATTAATAGAAACAAAAGAGTTCTTTCAGTGCTGGCAATGTCCTGTGTTTAAATTATTCAGAAAATTCAAGGAACCTGAATGTCTCTGCTGAAATTAGATGAAATGCAAAAAAAAAGTAAAATATGTTGTAAATATGTTGTTTCTTCAAAACCTATTGAGCAGTCTTTATTGTAAAATCATCACTTATTCAAAGAGGACTTGAGGTCTGCAGCAGTTTCAGGTATATGTAACAAAGATATGGAAACCGTTCATGCTTAAATATCAAGCTAAAACTGGTGCTCCATAGCGCACACACACGCACATACACACACACACACACACATTTATTCACAGGGAAGATGTAGGTCTCCTTGAAAAGAATATAATACTTAATACAGAAATCGTGTGTGTGCCTACACATGATTTCTCCTTTTTCTTTTCATACATTCCACATATTGTTTTTATTATTCCCATAATCTGTTGATGCTGCCATCTCCTCCTGCCCCACCAAAGAACTCATGGTCCATCTTCCTGGTCCTTATATACTAGATGCAGAGATGTACAATTGGTAGTGAATGAAAAAGCACTGAGAGTAACTGAGAGAAGGCACTGAGCTCAGACTAGCTATTTTCGAAGCACTCAATAGAATATCAGTAAATCAAACATGAGAGGAATAAGAGAAGTCTACTGAAGAAATCCTAAGAATTACTGTTCCCAACATGTAATATGGTTTAGAAATCTCTAAGTGCATTAGTGCTGTGCAGACGGACTGCACTTGGATGATCCATTAAAAAATACAAAGTTCCTGATTGCCAGGAGAGGTTGTTGATGTAATCTGCCTTTGTTTTTAGCGCAGTATTCTTTAGTATGCTAAATTAGCTAATTTCCAAGTGTATACAATGAGAAAAAGGAATATTCAAATTCATATTACAATTTGGATTTTGCTTAAAGCAAATCCCATATTCCTTCTCAGGTTTGATTAGCTTTATCTCCTTGGTAAGGAGCTTTGCCAAAAAGAAGGGCAGGAAGTAGCAGGAAAGTGATTAAGGGAGAAAAAAACATTACACAATAATGATTCATCCTGTCATCCTGACGAGCAAGATTTTATCAAGGATAATGTATGACTTTGTATGATAAATACTGAGATAAAGAATGAGAAACAATACTTTAGAGGTTGAAAGATAATTTACATTATAGACTTTTTTAAAGTTTCTTTAAAAAAAGTGTTTCCATTTACTTACTAAAGTAGCTGTGAGAAGTATATCCTCTTCAGATGGATAGAATTTGATGGGAAAAAGATCATTCCCAAGACTCAGTAGGTATATTCTTTCAACCCTTTAGCTTTTTCTGAAAATTGTAACTTCACTAGGCACTTTACTTAAAACCAAATTAGGAAAAAATAAAATAAAATAAAATAAAATAAAATAAACCCTCCTCTGTGGGCCATCTTGAACCACTTCATTAATTTCCATTTACCATTAGCAAAGAAAGTGTTGGATATTTAAGCATTACGTGTATTTTTGACAGTTTCTGTGCTTGCTAGTGAGTTTAAGAATATGTGTGTGAACACTGCAGGTCACCTAAGGAACCATCAGTTTTAAGGAACATGGGTCATCTGTGCGCCAGGCTTTGAGAAACACCTTCTGGAGTACTGAACTCTGAATGTGACCTTTTCATATTGGGAAAAATAAATCCCTTGATATCTAAAGACAGTGGAATTTGACTGACATATGACACATCCAAATAGGATTGTGACAGTCTGAGCTTTTAAGCAGACTTTTAATACATTTCAACCTTAAGATAATCTAGTTGTCTCTTAGAAGCACATAGTTATTCTCACAAATGCTTTAAGAGTCTAGTTTAATAAAAAATGATATAGACATGTTTGCTTTGCTGCTTACATATTATAAAATGCTATTTTACAAACAAGTTCATGACCTTGTCATGCATACGAATATGTAATCAGGGTAGCTCTTGCAGCCTAGGTACCTTTCAAAAACCAAATTGCATGATTCAGACTAAATCAATAGCTTCCAGAACTGATGTCTTCAGGCTATTAAATTACATTAATTAAAGCTGTGATCTGCTAACAGTTACTCCCACAGCTCTTGCATATAAAACTACACACTGAATCTACTCAACAAACCTTCATTTTTATCTGCTTGCAAGCATAAAATAGAAAATAAAAAAAGATTGTACATAACTCTCTATGCTTGACAGTCTGCAATGTACAGCTATAACACTCCAAACGATGAATAGGGAGTAGCAACTCTGACATCCTTTCCACAAACTAGGCCCACTTCTGCGCAGTGGGATCTGTCCCTACCAAGTCTCTTGAAACCAAGTGAAAGTGAGCATGGAATAGATATGTAACTGGTGACTTCTCTGCTGCTAATACTGCCTGCTTGGTGGAGAAAAACAAGCAGCGTGTTTTATGCTTAGCTCCAGGACTGTGGAGGAGACACAAGGACTGGCTGAGCACAAATGAGTGCTGCCTGCCAGAGAAGATGGGGCTAACGCAGACTGCGGACTCGGTCAGCGAAGATGGGGCAGTGGAATGGATGGCCCTTGTAGCAGCAGTGTGAGACCAGCCTGTTCTCAACAAAAGGCTCACTGAGCCATTCGGGCTGCTGAGAAGCAGCGAGGTGCTTTACTCACCCATTTGTTGGACACCCTAATGACAGGGCAGCAGGTTTTATGCAACAACAATTAAATTTATATGGTATTTCTAGGAAATTAAACATTGTACCAAATATACCCTAAAGTGTGCCTGTACAACTCTCATTCCTTCAATAAGAGCGGCTGAAGGCGGATGACCTTTAAACATACAATAATCTACAATAAATATAGAAATATTAATTAAAAACTCTTCATTATTCCTCTCATAGGACCATTGTAAATCGCACTTGCATTACTGGGAATTTTGTGAATAGACCAGAAGATTTACCAGGCAGAAATTCTTTCATCATCACCATTCTTCACAATACACAAGGAAGAAGAAAATAAGTGATAAATCTCTTATCAGATACTAGTAAAGAAATATTACTTTTGTCACAAGCAGACAGGATGGTACTGGATAAACTGATCAAAAGGCTTGCTAGAGCATTGTATGACATAACAGAAAGCACATTCTTCTTAAATAATCACCAGTAGCGTCTGTACTTACTTAGAACCTTCTCTTCATCAGTGCTGCAGATCCTTAAATATACATTGTGAAAATGAGGGGAAATCAACTTTCCAGCAGGGATCACCTCTGGGGTAAGTTGTATTGTAAGTGGAACTGGTGATTATGCAAAGTGTTTTCTTTCTCATTCCTAGTCAAACTGCCAAACAATTTTGCACTGCTGTGTTGAGAAGAGCAGTATAACACAAGACTGGGAACAAGATTAGAATAGCAAGAAGGTGTGCTGTTCCGCAGCACTTTACTGCTTGTTGTAACAGAAAACTCCAATCCATTCTTTTGTTAATCCTAGCAATCTGCAGAGCTCTACAAAACAAAACAAAATGACCTTTGGAGAGAGATCTGCTTTTTACTTTTGGAGCTGAAGGACGAACTTGCAAAATATTGCTTTTACCTTTTCTTTTATTTCCGGATTCTTAAGAACTGATCACAGTTTTCTCATGTTCACAAATGTATGTCATGGAGAGGAAGCAGTTCCCTGTTTCTCAATTGAATGAATGTGTAAATTGGTGCTATATAAAAGAAAAAGCTTTTATAAGTTGAAACATTCTGCAAATATTCCTCTGTATAGCACTGACATTCACTTTGAGCGTTTCTGCCAGCAAAATCCCATTCCTAAATGCAAATAAGAAACAAGCTCAGCTGGAACCAGTTCACTTAAACACTCTAATGAGGTCTATAGAGTATCTAAATTAAACTTTTTTGACTTTGTGCATTTGGTACAGTTTCTGTTACAAACAGTAAGAACTAAACTAACATACCAATAAAAGGGTGCCCCTAATAGTACAGAAACGATACTCTTTCAGTAAGAACAGGGCAGGAAATGCCATATAGAAATACTGTGCTCCCCAGTCCTGATCAAACCATAAAAAAAGGCACGAAAAATTGACTGAATAGCTAATGTTTGATATAAGGAAAGTATTTTTCATTTTTTAGATTGGACGTATTTTGTCTAAAATAATCTAACTGTTTTGGTAAGTTAAAATAAAAAACCTACACCCCTCCCAGGTAAACTAGTCCTGTTCTGTAGATAGTGAATCAATAGCAGCGACTGAACACTGTTCCCTAGTTCAGACAGGGCATCTGAGATCAACAGCATAAATCTCTTCCTTACACTCACTCATGTATTTTAACTGTATTCACTAAAAATATATTCCATTTCAATATGAAATCCTTTTGTTGTTGCTGTTATTGTTGTTAATGCAACTCCTGCACAGGTAAATTGCTCCAGTATTTAAAAGAAAAATCTCATCATGTCTTTCACTGACTTCAATATAAGTGAGCATCTTTATAGGCCTCGTTCAAGAATGAGGAGTCCATACCCTACCAGAAACTACTCTACCCCAAGAAGGAAATTTAATCTATTTTCAGAACGTGGGCCTATACTATCACCACCAAACTATTGCCAAAACTATCGCTCACATTCACCTTCTCTTTTAGGAAAGGCTCGGTGTTCTTTGCAAGTGGATGTGCACTGCACTTGCATGCAAAATAAATCTCTGGGACATCGCCAGCTCTTGGAAGATAATAACTAATTCTGACTAGTTATTTAGAGAGTGTTTTGCAAGGAGACTAGGTAAATCCAAGGATTAGTAATGGACACAGATCTTGTCCAGGACAACACATCAAGCGTGAATTAGGTAGGTAGTATTTTTCAAGATGATGTTTTCTCAACAGCAGACCACAGATAAGATAAAAAAAGACAAAAAAAGAATCTCTTCATCAAAGCCAGTCCTGCAGATAAGGATTGAAATAAACATAGTCAATAAAATGTGCTATGTTCACCTAAATATGGATGAAGAGGAATTTCATCACCTAGCAGAGACTACACCGTTAATTTCAGTTTAATCATAACATTATTCGGTCTCCAATATGAAAATACTGCTCTTTTTCACATGATCTAACCCAAGGCCCTTATGTTGAATGTACAATGCTTGGCTCCCTTTGCCTTTGCCTACTCCAAAATGCAGTATAGTAATAAACGGTGCTCTTGCTGAAAATTTACATTCACATAAAAGCAGGGATTAAAGCTAAAAGAATAGAAAAATGACCTTAGGACAGGAGCAGACTGCGAAGTTCATAGAATCTGATCCTCTGCTTTCACAGGCAATTACATCATACAGTGCTTTTTATGAAATTATGACATACTCCTTCCAAGTACTTAGGGCTACCAATACTCTAAATAGTATTGGGAAGTTGGTTTTTTTTTCAATTCTCACCACTCCAGCTGTTTATCTCGTTAAATAAATTCAAGGCCATTTTAGATTTATTTTTTTCTGATACTAACAATATCTTTCAATTTCAATATTTCCTTTTCTTCCCTGGAATCATCACACTTGAAGAAATCCTTTGTATTTCCTCTAATATGGTGGTAAGCAACTTAAAATAGCCATTTATGTTTCATAAACAAATGTTTAGCGTTAACAGGACATGGTAATTAATGATCTGTGAACTAATACTTTGAAGCCAAATCTACTGTTTTCCTGGAAATTTCTCATTTAAAAATATTTTATACAGTCTAGCAGTTTATAACAACTCCAAAAGCTGTTGCAATATAAGGAAACATAAGTTTTCTTTCACATAATGTAAATTAGTTCTGCTTAAGTTCATGGCAGGACATAGGAACAAAGAGAAAAATGAGGCAAAGCAGACATAGAGTAAGTCGTAGTCATAGATAAGTCTTAAATGTTGTAGAGATACAACATTTGCCTGATTGCCTGATACTTCTCAGCCTCTAGGAAATATTTATCGAAAGAGTTATGAACACAGATGAAACATTCTGAATAGAACTTTTATCATTTTAACCATCTGAACTCCCATATTGCTCTAATTGGGCACTCTGAGTAACTTCCTTGTAACTAGCACAGCATTTGCAGTCCACCCCTGTGTAGAGCGGACCTTATCACAACAGCAGCAGTTGAACATCACAGTAACACCCACAGCTCCTGCTACCTCTGCCCAAGGTCACTGCAGCATCATCCCTCTCTATTTACAAACAAAATGGTTTTGGCGGCACTTAGAAAACTGAATTAAAACTTTTCTTGCATTAACGGGTACCCTGTTGTTGGTCCAACAGAATATCCATATCACTGCAATTCATATCCAGTTCACATATGACCCCAAACAGCCCCGTAACTTTTCTGCATATGCACAGGACAAACCCCAGCAATGTTACTGACAGTAGAAGGTATTTCTTAAGACACAGATGAGTGTTGTAATTCTCTTGCATACTTGCTAATAAACTGGAGATTAGGTAACTATTTTCTTTGCCCATAGTAGCAGAGATTGTCTGTTTCTATAAAAACTTCTTATTGACAAAGGAACAAGCCTGTCGTGCAGATACACTGTCAGCTCTTAGCTAGAGAACCAATGAATGAAATGCCTCTTTCATTTACCAAGTTGCCAATCTGTTTGAGGTACCTGATTAAAATCAGTGGTTTTACAGTTAGGAAGCTTCCATAAGTGCGTGATCTGACCATCAGGTCCCCGAACAACAGAAAACTTTGTGCTTTGATATATTAACTCAGGTGCTAGATCATCAAATAGAACATGACCTTTTTAGTCACCAAGAATACCACAAATATGGACAAATATTGTCCGTATTTGCAGAGCAGCAGTATATTGTGTTTGCATAGAAGGAAATGGCCTGAAGCAAGCAAGCTTTTGCCAAGTTTACGTTTGGATATCAAGATGATAATTAGTGTCTTCTAAGACTTTTAGAGTGTGAATATGGTATAGTATTTCCTTTAAACTTAATATTTATAAAGCTGAACTGGTCCAACCAGCTCCAAATTCTGTCACAGACAAGTCACTATCTTCAGCAACACCCACACAGTACTCAAGCAAAACTCAACGTAAGTTTGTGCGTCTGTGTGTTTTATTTGTTTCCCCTTTTCCTTATTATTGCTTGCACTTAAAAGGTTCTTGATCAAGTAACCCTAATGTTGGGTAGAGTAAAAAAAAATATGAATATTGCCACAAATAACAGAAATACCGTCCTTTTCCTCAGCATCACATCACTGTTAATTTCAGTTTCTGAATGACACTATGGTCTTTTTTGAAGGAACACTTTTTTGCTTTAACATCTGCTTTTCCTTCTTCTGAACATGTGGACTGAATACTTGTTGAACTCTGCACTTGTTCCTACTGAACTTCATCCTCAGCTTTTCATACCATTCTTCCAACTTGTGACAATCATTTGGATTCCCATCATGTCCTCCAGTATATTTGCAGCAACTTTATTTTTTTCTACAAATGTCATAGAATAATCTCTGTTAATTAATCTGAAGGAAAGCCAGTTGACTTCAGGATTCAGTACCTAGATTCTTAAGATGCCTGTGGTATCGAGCTCTAGAACTAGCTTAAGACATGCTTTGTAGTAATTATAGACTACTTGCAGAAATTTTCTTTGGCATTTTTGGAGAAACTGGGAGAACTCCTTAAGAACATCTTGTTTTGCTCATACCACGGTCAGAGAAAGAATGAGGAATAGTATTGAATTAAAGAGCAATTAATTAGTTACTGGAGTGTGTTACCTCAGTTGCACTGTGTGTTTTTGTTTTTGCCTTGATAACATGCTGCAGAGTTAACCTGTTCAAGGTTAGAATATCTTTGAAGATTTTTGTTTCTGAATGCTATCTTCTCACTTTCTGTTCTTGTCTCTCTTCCTACCTTCTTGCTAACTCTTGCATATTCACTCTAAAGAACCTTCTAGGAGTGTAATTTTGACCTTACTACAACTTTTTATTGTTGGAATTCTACCCCAAGGCCTTAGTCAGGACTTCAATAAAGAGGGTTTAAGCTGATAGAAAAGTTATTAAGTTTGTTTTAATTGTTTTCCTTAGGCAAAGTTTCTAAGTGAACACATTAGTTACTGGCTAATATAGAAGATGAAGTGTCCTTAAAAGAATGCAAAACATTGTCTATCTCAGGAAAGCGTTCAAATAAGAATAATCTGTTTTTGAATGCCTAAAACAAGTTGTGAGTTGCATGCAAATGGGGAATAATGCCTAAGACTCCGTATGTATGTAAACGTGAAACTGCACCCATTTAAGGCGGCATTGTACCTCTGCAAACTCTGATAGCCCTTGATCTACAACAACTATGTAAAAATAGTCAATTCTTACTTGAATTTCTGATATATTTTGGGACACATTCATTCATCTGGAAAATATTGTAGGGAAGCTCCTGAGCTAATCAACTAAAGGGAGCAGAGACGTGTTTGAAATAAACCTTGTGATAACATGCTGTAATATGGTCAGCTGAGTCAATTACTTTATTATCTGTTCTTGTGCAATTTATGAATTCCCAACTCAATAACAAGTAAACCCCTTTCAGACAGTTTTTAAAAAGTAACATATATCCCTGATAAAATAACGTAGATGGAATTGTAAACACAAACGATTTGAAAAAAGGAAGCATTATTCAAGGTTCACAATTAAGCTCTTGGAAGTTAGAAACATGAGAATTCAAGTTGTCTGGCCCTGTGCAGGGATTATTCAGTTATGTCATCACATACTATTTTGTCTTTAGGACCATGGTCTCTTTCAGTGCCCTGGATACAGCAGTTCTGAGAGGAAGAGGAGCTTATGCAATGAATAGGTTATTATCCTAAATATCCCTCCTTCACTGAGTGCAAAAGTTAAAGTTTTGAGGTGAGTGTAGGGGTGTATTAGAGAGGAAGGATTTCCTGATTCAGACAGTTCACCGCTGCCTTAGAAAATGAGATATATCATGGCTTCTGCCTTACAGCTGTAGTGTAGTGCAATTCCAGAGACCTGGATTCCCATTTCACAGATGCTCCATAGTAAAATACAGTAGTGAACAGATGATCAAAAAGTAATCTAGAATTCAGCAAATCAATCTGACTGCCCATCCATATGTATTGCACTGGTGTAATCATGTCAAGGTAGCATTACCCTTGGGCTGATGAACTACAGCACTAGGTCATTCTTTGATTTCTTTTGCGTCTCCAAACAGTGCAAAGGTGCCTGCTGTTTAATATTCTCTTACCATTTTATTTATTGTTATGCTAATATAGAAGGATATAAACACAGAAAGATTCACTGCCCTACGTGTCATTCAGAGGGATTAAAGAAAAGTGCAAGCCATCAGAAGGGAGAAAATTTTTTAATCTGATATTTTGTGAGCTTCATAATTTTGTCCAGTCTTGTTTCTCTTCATATAAACCAGAATGAATTAATATTTTGAGACCAGACCTGAGGATCCCCTGCAGCACAACTATTGTGGGAGGGTCTTCAATCTCCACCATTTGCCAACACACTACGTTCTTCTCAGAGTTAATCTTCTCATTCGGATAACTTTGGAAAGTCTCAAAAATGAGCATGAATGCAGACAGTTCTATAACTCTTTTTTCCACAGTATGAGAACTAACAATTGTGCAAAATATACAGGTTTGTTGCATGAAGATGCCAATTGTATTTCCACGTTTTACATTCCATGTTTCACTGGATTTTCACGTGCTTATGTGTTGTCATCCTGTTGTCTCCACCAAAAGAAGCTATGACCTGGTGCCACAGTATTGGTAATAAAATGTCTTATCAAATGATAAGTTGCAAAACTGTAAATACTACCTCTTTCAGGCCAACAGCAGTACTACTGGGTCAATAAAGTATGTAGTAGCAATTAAATATATATTGATCTTCAGTAAAATTAAATGCATTATAGTATTAAACACATGATTATATTACATAGTATTTTTCCAGTACCTCCTACCAGTAGTACCTTCTCTTCCCATTCATTCTATTTCATCTGCTTGCTTTGTCTGTTCCAAGCTCCCATCAGTTTATCTTTTTCTTGGTGTCTGGACCATAACCACAAGAGCATCTCTTCTGCAGTAGCTTAGAGCCTCTGGGATTTGCCTGCTAACTGTTGTTGCACTGTGTTTATTAAGTACACCAAGTGGCTCACTGCAAGACTGGCTTTGCTGGACTTTGGAACAACATCTGTGATCTGAATCTTTTTTTTTTTGTTTGTTTTTTTGTTTTTTTTATATATATAATATTTACATTTATATTTATAGATTTATATTTTATGTATATTTATATTTTTTATTTATGTATAATATGTATTTCTATATTTTAGCTATTGTAGAATGTTCGTCTTTATTATTACTTTGGCATTATGTTAACCTCTTGATACCAGCCTTTATACCTCCATGCCAGCAATGAGCGCCAGTGCTTTCAGCTCTTCGATCTTGGCACTTACTTGACTTTACCAGCAGTAACACAGACACAGTAGATGCATCATAAATTTCAGACCTAAGTGGCAGTAACCAAAAGAAGACTTGGATTTCTTGACTTGCTGGTTTTATTAGTTACCATGGGAATGAACCCCTAAGTTAGATTCTACTACCTGAAGTGAAGGCAATAAGAATACTGGTAATGTTGCACATCACACTGTCCTGCAGAGAAGACACCTGTTTACTTTTCCATCCCTGCTGGCACTGTGCTTTCCACTTTTAGATGCTATTAAGTCAGCAGTCTGAACTAAGCCTGTACTGAGTGAACTGGCTCCTCAGCTGTATCTGGGAGATCTTCCTGGCGCAAAGTTTAGACTGCAAGAATGTTTTCAAACTGAGCAGACTGTGACTTGAAAAGTCTTTTTCTTCCCTTATTTAGTAGGCTGTGTATATTATTAAATGCATTATTATATTACTTTTATAGTATTTTTCCTGTACCTTCTACCAGTCTACCATCTCTTCCCATCCATTACATTTCACCTGCTTGATAGATATTCACAGCAAAGTGATCAGCTCTATGTAATTGAAGTGTGCTAGGTGAAGATGGTGTTGTCAATCTGCTGTGAAGATTTTATGGAACTCAGAACTGTAATATATTCACTAAGAATGGAGAAGAAAGTGCAGAAGAGAAAGAATTGCCACAGCTTCAGAAAGCAGAAGTAAATCTTTAGATTTATATTCAAGATCATTAATGATTTCATTTTTTAACTGCTAATGTGCAAATTAGATTTGCAAATAATGAGATACGTTTTCTTTGTATCTTTTTCCTTCATGGCTGTTTTGAGGACCAGGTTATGTGTGCTGATGAACTCCTTGTGTAACTGTTGTATATGAGCTGACTGAACTCCGAATGTACATGTGCAGCCTATAAGATCCTTTTTATTTTGCTTATATGTCTATAGGAAAGTAGTTTTAAATTCCTACTGTACCAGAATTCAGAACATTGAAATTCTGTTGCAGCTATCACTAAAACGATTGCAGGTATAAAAACTTTTGGGGTGGTACCAACAAAAAGGGGAGGAATTAATAGATACAGAAATTGAACCTACATCTAAGGCTGATGGAGGCACCGGTAGATCAGTGTTAAAGGGTAAGCAGGTGTCATTTTCAGATTAAATCATGCCACTCTGAACTTTTGTCTCTAACAAGTATCAATCTCATTCTAATTTATTGACCGACAGACTTATTTGATATTCTATCTCCTCAGTCCTTTTTCTGCTTAAAACTGCACAAGCAAAACCATGTTCTTGGCATTGATCCTAGAAACACTATTGTCTGGAGTTAATGTATCAGAAATGTATTTCCATAATCTGAATAGTAGCATAAATGAAATGTTTCTAATTAAATGCTCTATAAAGGTATGAAACATGAGATGATAGTCTAAATAGACAAGAGATTTGGTAAATAAAATGACTATTTATTCACTTTATAAACTATTATCTACTGTATTTTTTTTGTGTGTTTTGTTTTGTTTTATTTTCAATATCATGGACCTGACTTCAGCTACATTCTTATCAATGAACTCGGAACTGTACTGAGAGATGTAGCTACTAAACAGTTATTTCATAAGAATCCAGTGAGCTTTAACTAGGACCAAAGCTATGGCTTTTGAACCACATAATTGAATATATATAGGATGATTGATTTGTCCATGTACCTTCAGTTCACAAAACTTCACTTCATATTGGTGAGCATCTGCATGGGAATTCAGACGAATATAAAAACATATCTCCTTTGAATTAGGAAGTTCAAATATTTTCATTACTGTGAATATTCAGTTGCTAATATAACAAAGAAAGTGTGCTGAGATAATGAAACAAGTGCAAGAGAGGAATAAATGAAAGAGAAAATCTAAAAAAGAAATACATATAGATTTATGTTAATACTTAAGTAAGAAAAATTGTCATTTGACTTTCAGGAGTTTTCTGTTCATAGGGGTATAGCAAATGTTTTGAAGTGAAAATTCTATTCAACTCAATTCTGTTTGCTTTCTACAGACCATCCTTTATGTTCCCAGTGAAACTTTTTTCAAATGTCTAATATTTTGGTAGTTTTTTTGACTCCGTGGGCAACACATTTGCCTAAGGCCGTTCCCCATGTGTGTGCTATAGAAATCCTGTCTCCTTTGAACACTTTGGGGAAAACTTTCCATAGATTTTGGTTGGGATAAATGTCTATCTTTTAATATCTATGTAATTGATGAAAATGACATGAAATTCAACATTACTAAATACTGCATAAATACCAGATTTTTGAATGAGAGCTCTATACTGATGCAATATGAATCTATTTTTAGAAGAATATGGGTTTATCATGGATATTCTTTGGCTAATTTAACTATCCATCATTTCTCAAATTGACTAATTTAACTGTCTAACAAAGCCTGTTCTTAACTATGCCAGAGAAATTTCTGAAGATTATTTTTAGGTGAAATTCTCATGTGTATGTGCAGTATTATTTGTGCTAAGCTATCTTTTACATGAGAGGACTAACAAAGATGATATTCAAAGTATGCATTCTTTACGAATTAGAAAGAGAAATTACAAATACTTGCTTTGTTACCTTTGTCATTTTGCAAATGGCTACAAGTGTAGACATGCTAACAAATTTACTGTGAATTTTGATGTTTTTTACAGTAGAGGCAAAGCAGTAAGGTTCTCAGAGGAAAGCAGCTGGACAAAATGCTTATACTCTTTTTCCAATCTTTTCTCTACAGCATGTGGTATTTCTTCTGTAAATACCAGTTTGAATGAAATATATCCTGCCATTTGGAGAACACATTGGAGTAAGAATAGCAATCACCCAATTTCTGGCTGTTATGTTTACTATAATAGATGAGCTACTTAAAATAACTGTTAGGTTTTACATTAGCTTGTTGACTCTGGTTCTCTTTCATATTATCAGAAAGCTAAAAGTCAAGGAAAAACTATTTTGTTTTTAATTTAAGTGGATTAGTGATTATCTCATTAATATTTAGGTGTGTAAGCTTTCGCTTGCCAAAGAGATAATCCAAAAATTCCAGTGCATGCTATCTAAACATTTCTGGCTATGTGGATTAAGGGTGGCAGTCTCAGTCTTTGTAGCAATCCTGAGCATTTCTGCAGCTACCTTTCTAATGTTGTCATGTATTGTTGGGTGGAAAGAAAGGACCTGAAATTCCAGAAGTAACCATTTTTACATGCTGCTCCAACTGCATCTCTGATTATTCTGCAGAGAATGTAATCCATGGAGAAATTCGATGTAAAAGAAAGGTTAGCTAAAGTGTTTAATGCAATTGCTCTCAAGAGTTCATGCTGGAGAGCCACAGTGACTGGGAAGAATCCTGTTTCTGTGTTTTCTGTAGTGTGAAGTGTAAGCTGAAGCCATTTGGCTGCTCTTTAGTCAGCAGTGCATTAAATCAGGGCATAAATAATTAATGCGATTTTCTCCTCAGTATCAAACATGGTGGATGCAAAGGGAAAAGTAGAAACTTGTTTCATCAATTCTAAACCATTAAAAGAATATTACAAATTCTAATGAATGTTGCAGAAAAGATTTCTCAGAAATAGGAGTTGCGACACAGTAGATGAAAGGACCTTGGCAGAAAAATGTAAGGTTCAGTGAAATGATCTCAAAAAGGGCACAAGCAAAAGTAGAACAGTAGCACCATACATAGTGCTGTGTTTCTGTATCTTAGACTTCCTGTCTGAAATGAGCTTTTATCAGCAAAGGCTTATTTTTACAGCAGAGCATATATAATCCAGAGAAAATGGATCATAAGACACAGGTTGGTTTTATTTCATAAACTGATAAGACCTGGATCTTCCACACCGAAGTCAGTGGGAGTTAAACTATGGATTTTATTGGGAGGAAGAATAATGCTGGACTATCAAAGGAAAACATTGCTTAGTCATAAAACAGGATATTTACAAAATTTCTGTATGTGAAAGAAGTTCTTTATATGATTGTGCTCATTTAATATTAAATAATGCTTCTCACAGAAACTGTATAAAGCAAAGATGATCCTAAATATCTTTAGGTCAGGACTCCTATATATGTAGGCTATATATATATAAAAATATATAACGATTTTCTACATTACTTCTTCAGTGAGCTAAGTAGTAAATTCCATAGCATTTGTTTAACAGGCAAAAAAGTTGAATAAAATTTAAGTCACTGACAATATTTCTCATGAATATTATCTTTTGGGAAGTCATGGTTAAGCAGATTGTATATTTTCAGATCATTGTGTGATTAATATTATTAATAGCTTTTCATTGTTGCTATTTTAACTGTAGATCCTCAGTAAAAACAGTGCAAAACATTCCTAAGTTAAGAGCACATTAGTGAGATTTAAATGCACTTTAAATGGAGGGGGTATACATATGGCGAAGCGTGTTTTGAGTCATGTTTATCTGCACAGTAAAGTTATACTTCAGATTCCCCTAGTAAGGTGGCATAGGTGCTTTTTCTTTTTATTGAATATGTATGAACTAGTTTGCTTGCTTTTAAAATTTATGATGAATATAAGTGTATGTAAGTGTGATGAAAATTGTCAAGGAGTACAGTACTATTGGAAATGCCCTGCATAATTTTAGAAAATAGTGATTGCATTCCAGCAAATCTAAAATTTTGAATTTCAAGTTCTCTGCCTTTTCTTAATGGCTGATGAAGTCCTCATGCTTCATGGTTTCTAGATCATCTTGTTAGCCTTGACATCTTTAAAATAGAGCATTTGAACCTTAACATTGCCAAAATCATAGGCTGAAGTATTCTCGTGCATGCGCATGTATCAGGGAACCTTTTTGTTTTCTGAAATATCAAGCTTTGATGTTTCTGAAACATCAAGCTGTTTTCCCCCAAATCATTTTTCCCCAGGCTATTTTTGGACAAAGTGACCCTCTTATTTTGATGTAGTAAAGATAAATTGGGCCCCCTTCATGAAGTACTTCATCTCTGACCCAGTTTCCCAAGTAAATTCAATTAATTTTTCATGCTGAAATGACAGGATTTGTGATTGCATAGCTGTATGCATTTGTAGTAGTTTTTGACCTTGCCTTTCTATAGTGCAGCCATTTCACCCATGCTTAGTATGACATTCAGGTCCTATCAAGTTATTCTAAATACTATACAGAGGCTTTCTTGGGAGGGACTTTTGATCATCTGATACAGCATGCTACATAAACCAGGGCTAACTGCTCAGTAAGTGCAGCCCACACTGGGCCATGTGCAGGTGCATTTTGAATCATTTGGGGCTCCACAACCTTTCCAGGCAACCCGTTCTAGTGTTTGGCCGCTTTTCTTGTGAAGATCTTGTTTTCTTCATGTTGTAATTTCCATTTGTGAGTATTGCTGTTCCCCTTTCTCTGTGCATCTCCAGGAGTCCTGGCTCCATTTTCTTTATCACCATCCACCAGGTGGTTGAAGGCTATCGTAGTTCCCCCTGAACTTCTTCTTCAGGCTGATGCAAAAAGAGATGCAAGTCCCTTATCCTCTTTTCATATGCCATGATGGCAGGTGCTGCTAAGTCCCTGATACTGGCATGTATCATGGAAACAGAACAAATGAAGGAGGAGCGGTGTAAAAGAGGAGGAAGTAAGTTTGGTTACAACTAAATCACACAGACAAAAGAAAACAAAGCAAAAGCAAAAACAGAGTTTTAAAAATAGCATGAAGAAAACTTGCAGTAAAGCATAAGAAATGCATATTGCCTTATGAAATGGACATTTAGTATTTAAATCCAATACAGAAAAGTTTCATGAAATCACACTTCAGAAAATACCCAGAACTGTGTAACTGCTGCAGATGTTATGGGAAACTGATACAATTCCTATTGTTGAGTATATATATGCTAATGTATTCTGGTTTCTGCAGCTATTTGCATTCAGATTTTCTCCCTAAGCAGAATGACAGAATGTGAATTTCTAGAAAAAAAATAGGTTCCCTGGGAAAAAGATCTCTCACATCTGCTCTGTAAGTGGGCAAGCATTGCTAGATCTTTTATTCTGGTATATAATATGAGAATACACTTTGTCTCTGCTCAGGAATTATATTAATAATTTGTCATTGCTTTTACATTTTGATACCTTTCGTGACATAAAGTTTTTTAGTTCATTTGAGTCACTTTAATTCGTTAGCAGTAGTTATCTAAGGCCTATGTTTATGAGCTAAATGAATGTCGAACTGTACGGTGAGGATTGTTAGTATTTTGAACACTGTCTTGCTGATTAGCCAACTCGAATTTGATAGGAATATTACTTGTAGCTGGCTAAATCAAGCCTCTTAGCAAATGAAACTGTGCAGCTGGCACGATGTGGGTTATTGCTATACTAATTTTGTTTTAAATTTGCTTTTTCTCCAATATTGAAACACATTTCTGTGACTATTATGTTTCCCTGCCTTCTATAGGAAAAGTTCTAATACAGAAACCTGATTTCACCTTACATGAGAGCCCAGTGCTGTAACAGCAGTACAGAAAGAGGTGTATAATGCACAAGCAATGAAGTAAAAAATGTGTATTCATCAGCAGATGTAGTTATAGGTCTTCCTTATTCAGGCCTCATCTCCTAAACATAAGACAGTTGGTTAATATCAAGAAGACCATATTTCCTCCCCTGTGTATCTGCTTCTGCCATTTTGTTCATCTGCAGGATAACGGTCGGGAGAAAAGGATCACCACTTCCACATGCTGCTTTCCTTCTCTTTCATGGGGGCTAGGGACCTAGAGAGAGCAGGTTCAAGTGAAAAACTAATTTTTGGCAGTTTCTCTCCCCAAACCAGTGAAGCCAGTGTGAATTACTGCAGAGAACCTTGACTGTTACCGTCAAACATCCAAGCTCCCCAGCTTCTGAAGAGGCTTCTCAGAGAAAGTTCCCAGGCTTTAGTTGTCCACAAGAAGGCCGAAAGAAACCCAAGAAAATGGTTTCCCAGTAGGATGCCAGTAGGCAATGTGGAGCTCCAGGGTTGTTTAGGTGAGTTTAAGGAGCAAGTTGAAGGAATTCAAAGGAAGTTTGCAGTAGTATCAGTTTCTGTTTTCATCCATGAGTTACTTCTGTACATGAAAGAAGTGGTAAGGGGAATTTTTGTCCTTGCTTTTTACCTTCACAAAGTCATTCCTCTTGCTGCCAGCCAAGCACTTTTTGAAATTACCTGAACTGTCCAATTTTTTCACTACTTTTGTCGCATTAGACTTAAAATTGTTTTCTTAATTTATTTTGGAGGTAGCTTATAGAGTCATACTGGCTATATTAAATAGCCATATATGTAGGAACAAGAAGAAAATACTATTTTTTTAATCATTTACTGCTCTAGGAGACACTGTTGATAGAAGAATATTCAATTTGCTGTCAGTATAGTCTTCCAGAGGCCATGTTGGACTGTATAAAATGGTCTATACTTGCCTGTTTCCAATTTCTAGTGGAAAAATGATCCTCTCACCATGTAGTAATAATTAGAAAGCTTTTTGGCAGCCTTAGCAGAGAACCAAAGAGCGTAAACCACAGTGTAAGATGCAGAGGACCCTCGGGCACAGGACCTGTCTTCTGTCTTCCATGGATAAACAGAGAATTTAAAGCTTCAGGGCTCTACTCTGATAGTTTTTGAGAGTGTTAAATTCGATGAAAATAAAAACAGGGTAGAGGTAGTCAGCATTTGTTAGTTTCCTGCTGAGAAGTTAAAAGGGTCTTTTGCAAAAATCTTGCACAGCTTAGCTCAGGAAGCTTCTAAAATTTTCAAAATGAAGAGGACAAAATGAGGCAAAAATTGGAAAACAAGGGTGGAGAGGATAGGGAATTCATAAAGGTAACCCTCACCACTACTAGATATAATGAAATATAACCCTTTTTTTCACGTTACTCATTTGTGTTTCCACTAATTAATAATATGTGAACAAATTTTAGCTTATGGATAGCCTGTAAACATTACTCCTTTTTTGCTGTTTGGAATATCTGGCAAGTCTGGCAAGGGTATTGTTTTTATTACCTATGTAGATTTTCTTTAAATTAATAGTTAATTAATAATGTTGGTAATAAACAATAGCTAATTTTGGTAAATCCCTCAGGCTGAAGAGTTATTTTCAATAGATTTTTTACTATTTCTTTTTTTTTTTCCTTTTTTTTTCTCCTCCACAACTTTTCCAGTCTATATTTTAAATTGCAGCTTGTGCAAGAATTTAAAACTTCACACTGTCTCAGGATCAGGAGTAAGGAAAAGGATTGAAATATGATATTATCTATAGATTATAGCTGTTTACATCTCCTTGTGAAGAAAGAAGAATCATTGGAACTGAAACATGCATCTTCATTACTCTTGCCCAGACATCATGTTGAAAACTGATGAAAACCTTTCCCTCAAGCCGACCTCTGCTGAGAATGAATTATTCACAACCTAAACCAAACTTATATTGTGGGAGACAGCAGATAACACCTTCCAGTGTCTGGAGAGAAAACACAATTCTCCAGCCTCCAGCCTGTACAAGTCGCTGCTGTGTGTCCAGCAGCATTGATCATGCATATTGACTTCCCATTCTTTTGTTCTTTTATCTTTGAGTTGCTCTTGAACAGACGCTTTAAAAATTGCCTGTGGTTGTTTTGTGGACAAAACATTTGGAATAGTAGGTACCACTTGTCCAACTGTGATAAAAGCAGAAACTGCTTTGAACCTTCTGTTTTTCCTAAACAATATTTTGTGCTTATCACATCAAGCTAAAATATGATGAAATTGATCTATATGTAGGGTTGATAAGCATGCTTCAGATCAGAAATAAGCAGTTATCAAAACTTCCAAATCTGTTCAGAAGTACAGGCTCATCTTAGTTTTATTTTTGAGAGAAAAGATTGCTATGCTGTCTTTTTTCACTGGATGTAGATACCAAGAGTCATATTTATAACCCCCGCTGAATCAAATCAGGCAGAAACAAAGAAAATCTGCTCTGCTTCATCAAAACCCTTTATTTGAGCTCTGTCTTTGAAACCTATCACTGTCATGTCCCCTGACAGCATACCTCACACCAGCAGCCTTTTATCTGATTTTTCTCTATCTTTTAACAAAAACCTAAAACCACTTAAAGGGACACTGCCAGTTTTAAAAAATCAACATTTTTGTTCCTCCTTTTGTAAAATTCTACTTCCAAACAACACCTACAATTGTGAAAAAGGAGATAACCACAGGAAAGAACCTATCATTCATCTGTAGTATGTTTGTTGAGTGTAAGCAAGTTTCTTTGTGCCTTCTAGGTGTTACAGAGGGCCTCATTACAGACAAGGGATGATGCACTAAAGGAAAGATAGGGAAATACATCTTTTGTAGAAAAGCAAATAAAGGATACATGCAAATGTTTTCATTATGAACTGAGAAATGAGAGTGTAAGTGAGGATACAGCATGCTGTGGCAAAGACCTAAGTAGAAATACTGGCAGTAAGTGGAGAGGAATTAAGAAACTTATTCTAGTAGAAAAGGATGATTAGAAGGAAAAAAAAGGCAATGAGGCTGACCCCAGATACGTCTGGAGCATATAAAAAGTGTATACAAGCCTTATAGGCTGTGACCTTTGTTCTAATTGACCTTTTTTAGCAACAGACCTGTTTTAGCAACAGAGACAGGTTTTTTGAATCCTTACATTTATCTTAAGTTACTAATGCAGGGTGCATATAGGGTCTGCATGGAAATCATGTGCAAGATGAGATGATGTATAAGTTGAAAGATTTGGAGGACTAGTTCTACATCAAAAAGTGTCCTGTTACATGTGTATTACCATTCACCAAAATCCTTGTGGAGTTTAATCTTTCTATGCGTGAAAGCAGTGCAACTATTCATGTCAGTTGTGTGCTGGTAGAAGCACTCTGACAGCACAGTGGTCTTCCTTGTCTCCTCTACTTTCAGGCATCCAGCAGATCACAGACAGGTAGTGACAGGGAAGATTTTGGAGCCTTTGTGCTTGCAGCTTTCATTAGAGTTAGGGTGACAACAGTACAATGATGGCTTTCAGCAGACAGAGAAATAGCAAGAAAAATACTGCAAATCTTTTGATATTTAGTCATATACCTGTGAACAGTAGGTATGAGGCAGGAATGATCTTTCCTCAGAACTATACTTGTAAAAAAACAAACAAAAAAACCCTCTGTGTTGGAACTCAGCTGCCTCTTTTTGTCAGCTGACTGTTTTCAGCCTGTTGATGGATTCATTTGTATTTGTATTGCTGAGCACATCCACGTTCCCTATGTTTGTGGTCCTGACCAAACACCTTCTGCTGGTCTGTAAGTATCAGAATTTAGTAGTGTAGGTGCAGATGGATGCTTGCTCAGTAAGACCAAAATACTGCTGCCCTTCTGTGTCAGAAAGAAGCGCTTTCAGATGGACTTAGACTGTCAAACCAGACTTCTAGAGAACAGAACTAAAACTGGAGGATAGTAGAGGGCAACCTAAATGTAACTACAGATTTCTGTCATAAAATACAGTTATGAAGAGCAAAGGTGAATTAACAAATCTGTCTGATCAAATTAAAGGGCTTAAGTGCAAGCACTTCGATTACAGGTGAATCTACTGGCATTAGTTTCATTTTTAAATTATCTGTCTTCCTTACTCAGAAAATGAATACTTTGATGTGAGTGAAAAGTTCCTTGGATTATTTTTTTACTGAAGACCCATGAAAGTATATGATATCTGATCAAGGCAAAGTTAATATGGAGCAAAATAATTTTTATTTGTGTAAACAAAGATACGAGTACTGACAGGGCACAGGCCAACGAAAGTAAAAATATGGATCACATATCTATAGTAGTAAAGCATAATGAAAGATTTTAGAACTCTAGTTCACTGTATCATTATCAGACTGTATTATTTTGCATTGACTTGTAGGATATTTGTTTTGTAGTGAAGCACATGGCCAAAGGTTAAGGTAGGGATTGGAAAGCAGGGAAAGCATACATGAAAGGCTGACTTGAAAGGTTACACAAACAGTGTTAAATTGTTGCTTCACCGCAAAATGAAACAAATGTCCAAACAAATGAAGCAACTATTTTTGACAGTTCTTAAACAGACAGGCATGTTACCAGCAGAGTGCAGACTTCTGAACTGTTTGACATTTTTAACTGATGTTACAAATCATTTGAAAAATAATAACATAAAGACGTACTGCAAGGACAGCCTATATTTGCATTTTGCCTTTAACAGAATATGTAAAATGATTTTTAAAAATTGATCAGAGAAGCAGAAAAAATCAGTTGAGGAGTGCTAAAGGGTTAAGAATTAAATTGTAAATCCACTCTTTGAATTATATTGTAGAAGATGACTATATATAAACAAGAAAGAAGAAGACTGTATGTAGAAATCAATCTCTTTGATTTCATAGAAAAGAATGTAAATTCAGTGATCAGTTGTTGCAAATGGAATGTACAATTCTTAAGCTCAATTCTGAGTATAAAAGTGTTTTAAAGGAATTAATAGTTCATCTAGTCACAATACTAGAATGGTGTTGTGGTATATTAAGGCTCAGGAATTTTGCATAGCATTCTCTGTGCTGATATAATAGCCCCTCTAATTAATCAGTAAGAAATTTATAGAAAATGGAATCACAGGATCAGCCATAGCTGTTGTTGCTAACAGGATGCTACTAATGACGTGTTCTGGCTGTATGTTAGTTGTTAGTGGACACTAATGATCTCACAGGACATATTTTAGAAGAAAATTCTTGCACTTATAGATAAATGTTAAGTTAATACTTGTTTCTGGTAATTAGGGGGCATTAATTTTAAAAATACTTATATACGTCCCTATACTGTCCAGAAAAATATATTCTTAATGAGAACTAAAAAACTTGGCTCTTGCTGAAGTAGATAATCAAATGTGGCTTACAATAAGGCAAAAATATATTAATGAAGACTGAGGCCCATTGCAGATTTGTGAATACGCTAATTAGAAAAAGCAGGAACTCTGCATAGCATGGTATAGCATAGTGCAGCAGAAGGAAGGGGAGAGTAGGGGAGCAAGATTGGTCAGCAGCTACACTCAAAAAGTGGAATGTCTATAAGTCACCAAATAATGACTGTCTACACAGGATATCTTTGGTCATGTACCTTTAGCCTGAGAAAATGCCTCGGAGGGACGTTTAAATATCTATCAATCTATGTCTGCATGTGTATCAAGAACTGTAGGCATGGCCCAGACAAGGATTGGAGCTTGTTTGCATACATAGCTGCATGATCAAAATGATTAATTAGAAAATGATTTTAAACTTACAGTGGAAAATAAGATGCATGTTGGAGGAACGCATGATACTGTATACAGTGTGAATGTATACAAGGGAGTGAGTAAATGGCTACAAAAGGGAGCCGAGGTTTGGACCCTATGGATTCAGGTTACTGACAGTTATACAACATGCTTTTCCAACAGGAGTACCTCATGTTACACTCCCTAATTTCATGAAGGAACCTGAGAGATCTATCGAGTTTTGAATTCTTTAGGTAGATGAGGTCACCAACTGGGCCCCCTGTGAGACAAGTCCTGGTATTTGAGTGGACAGTCAGTCTTGGAAGAGTCAAGAGTAAATAAGCTTTCCTGGAAGGGACAGAGAGCCAGATCCCCCAAGTCCAAAGAAGTGGCGACCAAGACAACAAGCCACATTTTTTTCCATGGCTGTCCTCTTATTTTCAGCTGTGAGAAAAAGCCAGTTTAATAGCACATGAACACACATACTTTTTAATAATGTCTTTATTTTATAAGGCAAAATCAAGAAGAGAATTGTTTCAGATATCCATCATTAGTGTTCAAAGATTCCTCCATAACAACAAAGTATCGCATGAATTTGCCTTCCCTGTCTGTTTCTTTGAATGTATTGTTCTTTGCCAAGGAAGTCAGTGTTAATTATAATACTAAGTATATGTGGCCTGCTTTGCCCATTCCCATGTCACAGCCTACCTTGTGCCTTTTTTTTTTAGTCCTTACTAAGAGGTGCCCCTTAATCTTTTATATTCTTCATCTCATCTGACCTCATTTCATCATTGAGATATGATGACATCATCATGTTCATCTAATTGCATCATCGTTTACTGCAGCCACTTCACCTCAGCTACATCTACCTCTACATCTAACACAGCAGACACATAATGTAACTTAATTCATTCACTCACACAGCACTGTGAAAGTCACAGACATCTCTAGTTCCTTCCCATTGTTACCCTGCCAGCACACTCCTTACAGTTTGATTACAGTTGATCTAAAATGATTCAGTTCACAATTAATGTTGCTTCATGGCCTCTCAGATGAAATATCATTGTTTTTCAGAGGAAAAAAATGAACTTGTAAGTCAGCTCAGCTCAGAACCAAGAGAACTGGCTATACTCTCTCCTGGATGCCAGCCTGTGCTCCAGACACGGCCTTTCAGCTGTGAGACCTCACTCCCCAACATTAAGTGTAGTTCCTTAACTATAGAATAAACTCTCCTTCCCTTTACATATTCACCACACTTTGCAAACATTAACTAATTAGTTAATCTGGGGGCTCACTTAAAATCCAAATCCTTTTTTTAGAATCTGAGTTAAAGCTAATTAATTAAGATGAGTTTCTGGCATATTAAGCTCATCATAATAAGGATGTTATTTTGATTAGTCTAAAGCATCCCGCTCTTATTTTTAATTCCAAATTCAGTATCATCTTGAATGAAAAAAATTGCTTGTTGACAGTTTTACAGGCAATAAAAACAGCAGTAATAAGGTTTGAAATCATTGGACTAGCAATTGAGTTTTCCCAAACTATAGGATATCCATGGTGGTTTTGGTGGGAGTACTAAACAGTACTAACACACATAAAGGCCCACTTTTTCCTTCATGTATGTGCAGCATTGCATCCCACTGTCTTGGGCTTTTCTAGCCCTCTTGTCCGAGCCTGTTTCCGAGCCCCAAGACCACAGAGGTCCTTTAGAAGCAATATTTGGAGGAAAACCTAAGAAGGAAACTATATCAGTTCTGATGAGGACAGAGAAGAGGGAGGAAAGACCTTCTTGCCTGTTTATAATGGGTGCAGTGTTCTCAGGAAGCTTAAACTGAGGCCTAGATGCTGCTGCAAATTAAGCTCACTGAAGGGTTGTTTACCACTTAAAATTAGTCTTTATCAGCTTATTATATTTCTGTACTGCTGATGTGATAATTACTCTGTGACCTGTCTTAGACTGAAAGATTAAAAAAAAACAGGTAATCAAATCATGATTCACAAAAAGACGAGTGAAAGGCAAGCAATACAGTACCCATAATGCAAACATTTTAGTGTAATCTGATAGACTACTTAGGAAGAAAAAAAAAATCCTTTTTTTCTGCAGTGCATTTGCATTAGTGTGTGGGGGCTGCATACTAAGACCTTCAAGTGGATGGCTTTTCGGTAAATACTAACTGTCCACTTTCACTAAAATAATGAAGTTGCTCTTTTTTCCCCTAGCCTCATGTGAGTGGGATGTTTTCCTTGTAATATCCTGCTTCACACACCTCTGCTGGAGGTAGTGATTAATGAGTGTTCTTGAGAATTTCTTTCTTTAAGTGTAGCTTTTCACATTGCCAAGCCCCAAGCTGACCTTTGCAATAGCTTTAACATTAGGGAATGCTGTAACTCATTTCTGAGTAAAAAAAAAAACACTCCAAGAGCTGTGATTCATTACTCCCAAAGGAGCAGAGTATCTGGTATTTTTTATTTTGTGTAGAGATCGTAATAATTATCAGGCAAAGTTAAAATATGACTGTCTACTTGTAATATTTGAGAGTTGTGAAAAGACAAAGCAACAAAGCATGTTATCTGGATTATATTTAATAAGAGGAATCCTCTCTAGATGTTAGCTTGTAAGGCTGCAGCCTACCCTCCTTTTCTCAGGCTCTTCAGCCTTAACCTTTTCCTTGAGTTTCAGACAAAGGGTTTAACTATCTCATCTTTTCCCTAGGTCAGGTTTCTTTTCTTTTTCTTTTTTTTTTTTTTTTTCTTGTCTGATTGGAAATAGAGAGCTAGAACTCTCCCCTTGCCACCATTCTCTCTGAACAGATTGTTCCTCACTTCTTAGCCTTTCCTAATATTCCTAATTTGTTTAAATTTCTGATTTCAGCCTATTTTCTATTGTTTTCCACCCTTTGGACAGTAAATTTTATCAGTCACATATCCAGCAGAACATTTGATATACATACAGCTTACGAGATTCATAACTTCTACCTGGCTGGAAGCTTTACACAAACTTCATGCAAGGCATATTAATCAACTATGATAAAGGAGGTCTATTACCAATGGAAATTAGCACATATAAAACAACCATCACATTTTTGACCAGAATGAAAACTTACAAAATAGCTTAAAAAAAGCAAACCTAAGTAAGTACTGAAGTTTGGAATTTTTGAGTGCTAAAAATCATGAACTATAACGGTTTTACAATTTTCCTCATACAAAACAACACTTATGCTTCATTACTCCATAGGTCATAATTATCTCTCTTTCTGTATTTTTTCAGGAGCTCAGGAGCTATTGAACTTCTCTCCTCCCCCTTGGCTAACATACTACCCTATCTTACCAGTACTAATCCCCAGCTCCTTTTATTTTTTCCCTTTCTTTTCTTTTTTTTTTCTTTTCAGATTGGTGAATAAAATGGGATGCAGAGCAGTTTTTCACAACCTGTTTAAAGTTTGTTGCTTCTGTTTTCTGATCTGAAAATATATTTTTATATGTGCCCAAATGCTTGTCATTTTTTTTCAACTATATCAGCTCATCTAAAAAATGCAATTCTTTTCTCTCCAGACTACACCTGACAAGTGTTCTCTCCTACAGAAGAGAATATTGCTGATTTCAGTAAAAAAATAGAAAAGACTGATCTTGCCTTAATGCAGTTGTTACGATCCTATAAGCCAATACTGTCCAACTGGAGGCCATGAGTGTGATTCCATCTACATCTTCTTCTTTGACCATTGCTAGTATATAACATCTAGAGATTTGTCATTTGGCCAATGACTAAACTACTAGAATATAATCTGGAATCTAGATTTATTAGACTGAACAGTCCTTTAATATTCTATGGATCTTAAAGTAAGAAAAATAACCTCCAAGGAGCAAGAACGAACAGTCTTGTGGATTCTGGGATGAAGAATCCCTGCTTTCTTTGGTTGCAGCACCAAGTGGGCCTTTTTTGTGGTTAATTGGAAACTAGACTGCTGGAATACTCAGCACCCTCATTCCTCCCCCTAAACGCTCTGCATGCATACATGAGTGTGAATGGGCAACATTAATAACAAAAGTTGAATAAAAGCAGGAGGTATCTTGAGTATAAGCTGAAGCTTTTGAATGCCACAGTTCTGATCATGGAGAAGATACCAGAGTGGTGCATTAGATAATGTTTATAAAGATCTCTGAGTCATATGTGCCTGCTTCATTCCATGGGGAAAAAAATGACTAGATTAGCACTGTGAAATAAAAGGAAGGCAAGGAGAGATTCCTGTTGCTAAAGCCCAATAGCATGGACAGGCTTGTGTCTTCATTGCTTCAGACTGGTTCTTTATAGAGCAGAACAACTTCTTCCATGCTTGGCCCTAGATCTCCTATACAGTATTTTTTTTGATTCTGAGACACAATTGTTTTTATGTTTCATGTTTTTTATGTTCAAAGGGTTTTAAATAATGTGCTGCAGTCCACCAAAATATTCTTACCACCCAATACATGTGGATGGGTATGGCATGCCCTGAGGTGCAACATCAGTTGCATGTTTTTGCTGAGGATTGGTATCGTGTTGGAGGACTGGATAGTGTGGAGAGAGACAAAAATGAAGTCTCATGTTCACTCCCTTTCAGTGTGATCTCTGGTATGAGTTATTCTCAAATCAGGTAGGGATGCTGCTTTAGAGAAAACTAGTTTCAGTAGTTAAGAATAAATTGTTAAAATGTCAGTGAAGCAGCATAGACAATCAGGGTTCAAGCACCAGGTTTGATCCTTCTCATTTTAGCAATCATCTCAGTTATCCTTGAGGTTTCTCTGCTAAAGAATTTTACAGAGTAACCCTTGGGAGAAAAAGAAAGTCAGAAGCACTGTTGGCAAAACCTTTTAGAGTAATGGTTTGCAAAAAAAAAAAAAAAAAAAAAAAAAAAAAGAAGGCTGTAGTTGAAAGTGGAAAGTAGAATGGAACACAGAAAGGAGAGCCTTACTGCTTTTGAAACATAATAAATAGAAAGCAGGATGCTGAGAGCTGCAGAGAGAGACAAAGGCAAATAGAGGACAAGGCGAAGTGCGAGAAGTATGTGCTGACAAAATTAATCAAGCTGGGAACAAAGTGGGAGCTAGTTATAAAAGGTCACAGCAAGCCATGCTCGTGGGATTGAGAGAGGTCTTAAAAGAAACAGGTGAGCCTTTCTGCAAAAGAGAGCTGTAGACAGTCTGCAGAAAAATCAGAGTAGATTGGGTCTGATGATAGTGACCATAGTCAGATAGTTCAGAGACAGTCCTGTGGTGGCCAGGCAAGTGCCTAGTGAGGAGGCTGGACAGAGATCAGGCCAAGAAGTCAGTCCACAGGTCAGAGTTGGATCAGCAGGGTCTGTGGCTGGGCACAGGCAAGGCTGTGATGTGGCTGGACACAGGCAAAAATAGCTCAGGAAGGAATGGAAGGCCTGAGCCTGAGCTGAGATGGGGCTTCTGGGCCCTATGAGCAGAGGGTGTGGATGGAGGCCCCAGTATGGCTGGTCAGGGCTGCTAAGACCTAATGGAGACAAACAGTGCCCTGACACAAGATCAGGGTCATGAAATTGGCCAAGAAAAGCATTGCTGCTGCAGCAGAATGTTTAATTTCGTCCAGGGTCTGAGATTTTGTTCACATAGTTCAGAAAGACAACCTCACAGGAAGAACCCCAACCTCATGCTAGGCAGGGTTTATAAAATTGCCTGTAAACAGGGTCATAATGCTCTGCATTCTGAGGGTTGTTTCAAACATGCTTCCAGTAATAGCTACTCACCAAAGGCAGAATCTTTCTTGGAAGACTCCGTCTGCAGATGCACTTTTCTCATTGCAAAATATGCTACCATGAGATAGGCAAAAGGTCTATTGCTATCTCACACCATGCACCCGAGTTGCTTACTGTCTGATTCATGTATCGAGCACCTGAACTCTTCATCCTATCCTTTTATTAGAGAAGGTTTTAGATAGTCTCCAAAGATTTTAAAGAGGAGAAACATATTAGTTTGGTAAGCAGAAAGTACCTTAGGCCTTGTTGCATATATACAGCTGTGGGTATGGCTGTATTTAGAAAGTAGTGCAGTACAAGAGGAGAGGATGTGTAGAGAGAAGCAGTTGGTACTGTGGACCAAATGTTAGTGTCATGGAGATGTGGTTTTGTAGGACAGTTTAGCTTCATTCAAGAACTCAGCGGCACTTTGATGTGCATTAAAGCGTGATACAAGAGGATGAACAGATCTACTTCAAAAGCACGCTCTTGAGCCAAACTAAAATTTTAATATAACTGTTAATATAATACATACTCTCAACACTCTCAGTGCATGCTGAAAGTGATTTCACAAATAACCAATAAATTTATATGGTGTAAGAATGAATGCAAAAAGAGAATTTAGACAAACATATAAGAAAACTGTTATTTGGACTTGAGAGCCTTACTACATAATAGAAAGTTTTGTCAGTGGCAGCTAATGTTGTTGTACATTCCCAGCTGTTGGTTGCTACCATTCCCTGCCCTGCACTGGAGAATAATTTTTCCCCAGTTTTCCCTGGTTGTGCAGAATGCTCAATGTTTGTGACTACTATCTTAACAGAGGAGGGAAGAGAGGTGCAGAAATGACTGTTCTCATGTAATGTGTTTTTCTAAAAGATTGCCTTTGTTTACAAAGTATTTCCCTCTATTAGCAGGCAGGAAAAGAAGGTGTAACTAATAGTATATCTCCCCTGGATTTAGTTTATAAGTCTGAAAGCTGATTGTGGAAATATGACTTCTCCATTTCATCTTTTCAATTTGAGTCCCTTAAACCACCAGCTTTTTTAAAAAGCCTTTCTGCTGGCTGAGCTTCATTGATTGTGCATTCTACTGATATATCAAAATTTTAACTTGATAGACAAGACCAAATCTAGCTGTGGCTTCTAGCTTTATAGAGTCAGAGGGCAGGGAATTGGAGAGGTAATTTGTAGTATGCTGAGTGTGTTGAATGATATAATTGTGTAAATAAATCACCTGGCAAAACTGAGTAACAGTGGTATATTGGAAGCTATAAAGTGCTGAGTTTGAGAGAATATTTTTTTCCAAACATAGAGCTGGTAAGGCCCAATTAGGTTAAAGTAAATGGAATGTTTTCTCTTCTGCTTTGTGTCCTTATAACCTCCCGCTGTGTTCTGCTTGATCTGTCACAGATTTTTTGGGGGGGAGCCCCTCATGGGAGCCTTCACAGGGCATGATCAGCTATTCAGTCTGTCTTTAAGCATTAAGTGGAAAAGACCTGCTAAGGCTCTTCCTACAAAATGATCTAGGACAAACAGCTGAAACAATAAAAGGAACCGTACATGAAGGAAGTAATGTGGTTTCCCATGAAGACAAAATTTGTGCAAAGGGGAAGGAAGAGGATTCAAAGTAAACCTCAGTATTGTACTTAGAGAACTCCTTGCTTTAAGATATAGAAAGCCAGGTATTCTTTCTTTTAGCTTTAGTTTATTAAATTCATCATTAAATGGATATCTAGGGTGCCTAGATCTTCCAGGATTCATTTAGCTCAGTCTACCAGGTCAACTACTCATTATGCCAGTAGAGAATTGTTCTTACAGTGTTGTTTTCTTGAGCATCCTGAGCATCTTGCAATTACTTATTGTAAGGCTGTACGAAGATTTCTCAATCTATAGCAAACATTGAGCGATAGCTTGGATTAAAATCATTCATGCAATGCTAGGGTAAAAATATATATGGAAATATGCCAAAGAATTAATGGTCTGTGTTCTCTTTTCAAATCACTTTTTCAAGAACATGAATCCACTGGCACTTGGTGGAGTTTCTTCTGGCATTCATTGTTACATGAAACAGCAGGGCCAGGCCAAAAATGTCTTAATGTGAAGCTCAGTCTCTGACCTTTGGTTTCTGATCCCTTACGTTGGGAGTTTTTCTGAAGGATCACTTTAATCTGTTTACAATATAAGCAAATATTATGAAAAATACTACTATAAAAAATGATTTAATTATATTTCTAGTCTTTCAAAACATCTTTCTGGACTTTGTAATGCACAAATTGTATGCATAAGTTCTTCCACTGCACATATTTACAGTGCCATGATATAAGTCAGGAAGGAATTTCCTGTGCTCATAGCATTTTGCTGTGACCATAGGTTATTACAAGAAATTATTCAAAATAATAGTTATAATTCTGTGAGTGAAGTCTGAACGACTCGTTGTTTTGTTCCATTTTTCTCTTGTTTATCTAATTTGCTTTACCATTTCATTTCACACATGCCATATTGCTGAACACTTAATATTCTTTATGACTTCTGCAGGTAGCTGATAGTGGATAGATTGAAAAGCTTTTCTGGTGTATTATCCTTCTGAGATCATACTGTTTCTTTAATACTGAAATTACATACACGAGGCACAACAATGCAGTCACTGTGAAAAAATGTAACCTTTTATATAAGCCTTAAACCCAAAAGCTTACATCAATATATTCTAGTAAACTTTTTCATAAAAAAGAACACAGCTTTATCACTTCCTTTTCAAACACCAAAGTAAAATTTAGTGTATTTCTGAGCAATATCTATCAGGAACATTTAGAGACAGCTTTCAAGAGCTGTCATGGAAACTCTCTTATCAAACTTTAATATAACTTGCAATTTTATTTTTGCTTTGAGGAGTAAGTATCTATGTAACTGTATGTGCAAACTTTAAAGCCTACTTTTATGTGAAGCAACATATAATAGGAAACACTGTTTCTTTCTGAGTATTTTGTTTGTTCATTCTTGTTTCTTATCATCATTAATCTAAAGGAAAAGTTCTTACCAAATGTATTTTTTGATCTTTGATAATGAAAAGAAAAAAACACATGCATAGAAATTATGGTACCTAATGTTAAAATAAAATTGAATTTATAGGTGAGATTTTTTTGAATGCCTTTCACTTTACTACCATCAGTGGTTTTAAGATACTTTTCCTGAACTGTTCAAGTTTTTTTGAGGAACCAAAAATGCTTCCATTTTTCAGTCTATGAAACAATACAGTCATTTCCAGGAGATCCATAATGTTACAGGACTTTTGACAAGGCTACATTGAATCGGCACAGAATCATCATAACTTGCCATAGTTTCTTTAGTTTTACTTACCTTGTAAGAGTTTTTTAATATCAAAAGGCCCATTCTGCTGCTTTTGTTCGTGAAGGTAACTCCAATCAGACCAAAGGAAATTACCTTCTGAAAAAAGCTGAGTGTGATTTAGGTTTCCAAGAAGACTTTAAAAGTATTTCAAATTATTTGTATTTTGAAAAACAAATAGAAGATTTAGCTTGTTTTATCCAGATGCCAAAATCTGTAACTGAATAGAGACAAATTGTAATTGCAGGCAAATCCAGAGTTCTCTGAATTGAGTCATCTGAAGGCAGCTATGAAAAGCCTAAAACATGTTTTGACTATTAAAAAAAAAAACAAAAACAAACAAACAAACAAACAAAAAACAGTAAGGAAGGGGCCTGTAGCATTCCACCTAACTAAATCTTCCAACTCTAAAAATTGAGATCTATTTTTTTTCTCATTTGGAGTTAGCCATATATTATTTATATGAGTTAAAAAACATTTAAATGCAATTATGGAAGTCTAATAGTGACATAGATAATATTTTTTGTAATGCTACCTAACCTAGCATGTCATGCTCTCACAGACATTGCTAAATTCATTTTTTCACATGAACATATGAACTTAAAAATGTTCTCTTGAAGTAGACCTGCCAATATCATATTCCTATCCTGAGATTATATCTGACATTTTCTTCAGGGAATAATCAAATGTTCTCTATGTGAATCTACATAGCAATGTATTCTTTTGTTTTTTGAAAAGCTTTGCAAGGTTATAAAGAACATTCCTGGAAAATGCACAGACACAGAGCGGAGGACACATTTTACTCTTTTTTTTTTTTTTAACAGTAAAAAGAAAGTGGATGAACATGTTTTCAGCTAATATCCCTTTACCATTAGAAGTGGAGATTCTGGTGTGTGCTTTTCTCACAGTTCAATTCCTAAGTTGTGTTGAGAATATTTTATTTTCTATCTGGATATTTATTTTGATAAATTCAGCTAATGCATTGAACCACAAACTCTAACAAAGTACAAATCTCAAATCTATAATGTGCTAATCTAATTCTCACAGTTTTCAGGAGAAAAAATAAAGTCACTCAAATTTATGAAGCAAACCACACAACAGATGAGATTATACTACAGTATAATCTACTATTGCAGTAGATGAATAACATAAGCAGTCTGATAATGTCTTTGGCAAGTAAACCTTTACTAAACACTACTGAACCTTTCTTTCTGAGGAAAGATGTGATTGTTACGTGCGAGCTCAGAAAGCCATTCCTAAATCCTAAATTATTTCTGGTTATCAGTTGTACATTTAGGTTGTTAGTAATTATACTAGAAATCTGGTAATCATTTAATAACTGAGAAATTCCTCATAAAAAGACCAAAATTTGTTTAATCAGAGTCTCCTTGACAGGTACTAAAAAGAACCAACTGATCACTGGATCTTTCACATGCTAATGGAAACCTGATCGTCTCCAAGTTAATACTGAACTGTTTGCTTAGCTTTAAGGTTATTTGTTAACATTTTTTTCTTTTATTTCCCTTTAGTACTTAGCTTTGAGAATTAAATTTAGATTAGACATTGACTGTCCATTGAAATGATATGCAGTTCCTTCAAGTTAGGTTAGACTTCTTTTTTCTTTCCTTACATTTGAAGGGAAACAATTAAATTACTGTACAAGTAAATACTCTGGATTCCTTGACAGTAGCTTTCTTACTTCTATAGTAAGTAGTTTTGGATTCAGCTAAAGCAACATCTTGTTTTACAAAGGAAAATATAACAGTCATTACAGTCTGAGTCCAAAAGTTTAGATATGGAGTTGTCATATGGTATCATGTGAGTATTCTGTAAAATTGGAGCATAATTAGACTACAGTTGCTGCCTGTACTCAGTAATTGTAGTAGCAGAAATGTAATTAAAAAATAAATTCACTTTATTATGAGAAGTGCACAGACAATGAACTCAGATAGTCACTGTTTTTATTTTGTTCCTTATATTAACAACTGGCATAGGTTCATGTGATTTTGTTTACTGGTTTTTGAACCGAACATCTGCTAGAATTCTTAGCTACAATTATTCTTGTTCTTGGCTTACATAATCATTCAAAAGAATAATTGTCTGGGAGGTACAGAGGTACAGAGCTGCTTACATTCCTAGAAGGAACAATTTATACTTCCTGATACTTTTCGTATGGATATATTTACCATCGGAATTAATCTAAGATTATGTTTAGCAAAATTTCACCTATTTCTGAACAGAACCTATAATCACTTACTGTCCAATCTTTCTGTTACTCTAAAGCAGAATTTTCTCTTGTTTTGAGGGATAGAAGTTGCAAGCATATTTTCATCTGACAACCTCTTCTGTTTTACTAGGATGATTTTTTCACAAGATTTTTTTTTTGGCAAACATTTGCTTTGAAACGATATTATTTGAGATGTTATAACATTTCTGCTATCCTTGTTGTCCACTCACGATATGAAATGTCTAGATTTTCCTTTAGATGAATCAAAACCAAGGCCCATGAGTTTTGTATATATTTCATATGTAAGTGAAGTCTTCAAATCCAGTGATCTTTATTATGTATGTCCATGTCTTGGCAGGGTTAATTAAAAAAAAACAAGCAACTATACATATTGCTCATTTTAGCATATATCTGATGACATTGATTCCAACAATGCTATCTCCTTTCGCAGAAGATGTATCATTCGTTAGTAAATTCATGGTGTTCACATCATTCTAAATGGCTTATTCTGTAGTGAAAATCTCTACCATCTCAAGTGTTGCCTATCTTCTACAAAACTAAGGACCAGATCCACTGAGAAGTCAAAGAACTAACTAAAGGTTAGCATCAAAAATTCACTGATTAAGATGAGTCTGTATTTGGCAGCCTTTTACTTATTTTGACTATTACTTGCTTTGACTACTGAATATAAGTCAGCTTATGTTTGACATTATCCAGCTTTCAGCCTTCGACTCTTTTAATGCTTTCATCTATTAAACTAATGATGCCATTTTCAAAAATGTTTCTCAGAAGGATACTTAAGCACTGCAATCATGTCATCTCCTGATTAAGCTGAAAAGATCAAGTCCCTGAAATCACTAGGATCTCAGCAGTTTTCAAGAGTGTTATTTCTTGGCTTGAATATCAGAGAAGCAAGATTTCAGAACAGCATACCAACTGTAATCACAACAACAAACCCAACTGGCCTTAAGATAGAACTGTGTTATCTCTTTATTCTTATTTTTCCATATTACATTTCCCTCTTTTACAAACAATATTGCCATATGTATTAATTTGCTTGACTACTGAATGAAAACACTACAACCACATGTTTTGGGGTCACCTGCTATGATCACAGAAGTGTTTTTAAGTCAGTTCTTCCAAGGGCAGAGATATATTTCCAGTAAATGTTTGCTTACATTCTTTTAGTAATACAATCTGATGTGTCGTCATGACTAAGGATTGTATCCTGCTAACTCAATGACCAGCAATCTGCCTTCATTTTTTTGTACCACTTGCTGCATCTTCTTCTCACTGAAGAACTTTATGAGGATAATTTAGTGTTTTCTTCTAGATCAATAAGAAAAAATGTGAAGTTGTTTGGGGCCAAGAATTGATTCCCTGTAGGAAAGAGTCAAAAACAAATCAATTGATTTGTTTGTAGTTTGGACTGCTGGAATTGTGCCTGATGATCATTATATCTAAATTGTTACTGCATTTTGAAAAATATCAGTAGGTTTTAATCTATTTAACTTACAAAGTGTTTATATTTAGTTTAGTTTAGATTTAGTTTATTAACACTGCTTTTAGTCAAAATATATTAACTGAATAGCTCTTGCCTAGACTTCTATCTGCTAAATATCATGTTATCACCAAAAAGAGATGTCAGTTTGGATAAAATTATTGTCACCTATGTCATATGAATGGCTTTGGTATAGTAGTTACCCAGAAAATGTTTTTATTCATATTCTATTTGTATGCAACAAGGAATTTAAAATAATGAATTTTTTTTTACTTATTTTATGAGACAAGGAAATCAGCCTTTTACTTTTTCACTTTTGTCGTCTGAATACCTTCTCCCCATCCACTCTCAAATGAGTCTTTAGTTATGGTCTGAAATAATTACTGAAGCACGGAATAAACAGTTAGTTAAATTATTATCTGTAAAGTTAAGACACAATCTGTGAAGATTTCTTAATATGTGGCAGAATCAGAGATTACACTATTAACCAATAGGCTTCTTAGTGATTTGAGGGGATTCTTCCCCTCTTTCTGCTTCCTTTATTTTTTTTTCTCCATTTCTCTTTGCCCTTTTCTCCCTATTTTATTTTTCTGACCACTCTTCTTTCATACTTTTTCTCCTCCCCCTTCTTTCTCTCTTACTAGTGTTGCTCCACCATTCCTATCTCCCCCTTTCTTCCACACTTTCTCTGCTATTTCTTCATTTTCTCCTTCCATTTCCATCCCCCTTTCCTATTCCCCATTCTTCTCTTCCTTAGCTTCCCTCCCTGTTCCTCTCTCTTTCTTCATGACTTGTTGCCCCTCTTTCTTCTTCTCTTGTCTCTTCTTCCTCCCTCTACCTTTAGTCCCCTACTGATCATCCCAGGCCACTTTCCCCTTGGTTCTCTCCCTTTTTTCTCTCACTGGCTTTTCTCCCTCCTTTTTCTTCTCTCTTTCCTTAGCTATCCCTTCTTTGCTGTCTTTCCTCTTTCTCTTTTGCCACTCTTGCCACCTCATTTCTTGTGACCACTCTTTCCTCCCCCTTTCTTTCTCCACCTCTTTTCACTTTCCTTGCCCCTTTCCCTCCTTACGCATTTCTTTTCTCACATTTATTTATTTATTCTCATTTCGTCCCTTTTCCCTTCCTCTTTCACTTTCTCTTTCTTGCTCTCTTCTTTTCCTTCTCTGTTGGTTTTGCCTTTGCTGACTTTTCTTTCTCTACTTGTCTTTCTCCCTCTCCTTCTCTCTCTCCTTCTCCTCCTCCTCTCTCTCCTCCTCCATCCCCTTGGCCTTCTCTTTCTCAGGCGCCTCC
>JAWLRI010001063.1:6216143-6228828 GCA_034781795.1 Crypturellus tataupa
CGCTATCTTCTTTAGCTCAGCTCTCTATAGTCGCTTCCCGTGGGAAGGCCTCCGTCCCTTAGATATGTCCCCAACACATTTGTAAATCTTTTGCTGTACTTCCAGAGGATGTAGCAAGCAGTTTTAGATTAATTTTTGGTGGAAAAATATTATTCTTCTTCAAACACTGTCATAGAGAATATTTGTCAATTTTGGCTCTAAATTTGTGTTTCCTGGGTGTCAGACAACAAGTGTGACATGAACAATGAGACTTTCTCAACACACAAAAGAACTATGAGCGCTGAACTGTAAACCCCACAGGAATTTAAGCAGGATGGAATGGCAGGATAGGGTGATTTACAACTGGACCCACATCTTGATTTTGGAAGGATGCAGAGAAGACTTCCCTATCACATCTAAAATTGTGAAATTAAAAAAATACATATAAATATTACTTCACCATCAAAAAGAAAAATTAAGGCCTTAAAATAAAAAGAACCTAGCTTTGTGTCAGACATATTTAATAGTGTATTTTGTCTTGGTATGCTTATATTTAGAAATACAGTTATATTAATAATTTGTATTATGTCAAATAATTCATTATTTTGATATTAAGATGAGCGGATAATTTAAAGGATGTTTAAAATAAAACAGTCATGCTTATAGCCACCAAATGATCAAAATCATTCTTTTTGAACATTTTTCTATGCTCTCTGATATTGCAAAACTCAGGCGTAAGTAGAGGACAAAAAAAAAACCTCCCAAAATATCATCTACCACACTGCAATGTGTATTATTCATCATAAATGTTTTATATAGGAGATGTTCACCAGTCTGGCTGCTTCATTAGCTCTGGGTTGCTCAATACCCAACTACAGAGTTGGCCTAATTTTCATAGGTGCTTGCAGCTCATAAAGAAGTCTGTGTAATCTTGCATTTGATGTACTGCTCTATAAATCAGGCCAGCAGCTTTCAATAGGGATAGTAATTAAAAGGAGAATGGTGATACGATGTTTAATTTGTGTGATAAATAAACCTGAATGTAAGCAGAGGTATATTCCTGCTGCTCAGTGGTTCCATCAGCTACTGACATATCTAATTGGAAAAATAATATTATATAACAAAAACTGCATTTTTAATACATACAATATAAACATATGCATGCCCTCTAAATCCAGTGATCAGTTAGTCTGTTAATCTGCTATACTGACAGGTTGTCCTTTAACTTCTAAACCTTCCTTCACGGTCAGTGTTTTCAGTCTAGAACTCATAGTACCTGGTCTTTCTGCTGAGTGCTACCATTCATCCCCATCCTCCTATCTCAAACTGAGACCCAAAGCTCAGTTCCTTCAGCTGCTAAAGCCTCAACAGGCCTGTGGCACATTCGTCACACATATCTTCTTTATACATCTTCAATCAGCATGGCAGTTTCTGGGCTGCTTTTAGCTCCTGAAAGGAGCTGGTACAAAACAACAGCTTCAGTTACCACAGCAGTAATACAGATTTAGAACTTCTGGTCTTTACAGTGATTCTGATCATCCTGGCAGAGTATTCCTTATGCAGTGAAAGAAGAGAACAGTTTGACTTACCACATCAGTGAGATGTAGGTAATTACTAGATGGGAGCTTTTTGTACACAAAAGAGCTGCAGTGCTGAAGCACTTTCTGCTTCTCTGGGCAATTGAAGGTTTACAGCTGCTTCTTAGGGAAAGTAGAGTTTAAGCAACTGCTCTGTGGGGAGATAATTGCTATTACTTGTTGAAGTTACATCCCCAAAGGGTACATGATATACATGGAGGCCTCGATTGTCTCCCTCTGTTAAACCATCTCTGCTGGATGGTAGTAGAAGTATCAGCATTAGGCTGTTCGCATTCTTGTTTTCCCTTTTCGCAGACACCCAAAGATCTTGCTTCCATATAGGCAGCCAGCTGATGAGGGAAACACTTTTTCTTCCAATTCAGATGAAAAGCTTACAAGGAATTAGCATTATTTTTATTGTATCTCATTTGCTTATGCAAAATTCTAACAAGCTTAAATTATTAACAGACTAACGATTTAAGAGCCATACACGTATATGGCTTATATATTGAATCCCATCTGCTGTTTTTTAAGATGCAATTCTATAAACAAAGATTACTCTCATAATTTGTAGACTATTAAGAATAACTGAGGAAAGAGAAAAATATCTGAAAAGTAACTGAAGGAATTGTTGATACATTCTCAGCAGGAACCAGCATAAGTTTCAGTATTGGTAAGCAGTGAACTCTTGCTTACCAAAATTATTTCAAAGTGTTAAAAATATATTACTATAAGAGGATAATCTAAATATATAATTTACAGTTATTAAAACTCTTGATTTTAATTTTTTTCAGTATACCAGTATGGTCTTCTCTGTAGATATTCAAAACTTGCCTGGGCAATGTGCTCTAGGTGACTGTTTTAGCAGGGGAGTTGGACCAGAGATTCCTTCCAACTTTCTGTGCTTTTTGTGGTTTTGTGACAGCTACACTGGAAGGAGATGCAACCCCAAATTTACAGATCCTGTGCTGAGACAGAGATCTACCATAAGAAGATGGCCCCCTCAGTTTCAGGTCAGACTCTCCATTTCTGTTCCTATTCTGTTTGCTTTGGGATTTACCACCACTAGTGTCTGGGTGATGGTTCCTCTTCATAGACCATTGTGAACAGCTCTCCAGCAGCTGTCTGAACTGAGATCCTCTGTGGGTCTGCCTCATTTCCAGACAAAATCCTTAGTTTTGTTTATAACTTCCCTTTAATTTCCCCACTGAACCCTACTCATTGTATCTTTGATAGTCCCTATCTAATTACTCTTAACTTAATTTACTCTAAATGCCTCTTTCATCTCCATCATCCTTGTCACTAATCCCATTGCCAGGAGTGGTGCTCTTATACCAAAGGATATACTCTTGACTTGGGAGCCTTACTTCCAAACTCTCTGATTGAGCTAGTCAGAGTTAAGACTTGGTAAAATTAAGATGTTTCTAGATATTGTAGCCAGATTAGGTTGACTCGCTGTAACCTTTGAAGAAGAGCTACACACTGCAAATCTTATGCCAATACAGATGATGGAGACTCCCCAAAGAAAGAGTTGGATCTAAGGAAAACCTAAAGAAAACATATAAATCAACAGTGTAACAAATGGAATTCAAGGCATATGAACTCTGCCTAGTATAAACATTAACAAATCAAAATGTAGATTTTCATTGCAGATATTTTCTTAGAATGGTGGTTTCTCTTTAAATAGGTACCGTTAATTCCAGTCCAGAGTGAAGGAACTTGAGTTTGTTTCACTTACTAAGTTTGGATGCTCATCACACTTTTTCTCAAAAGGAGGAAAATAATTACAGTAACATACTGAATAAAACATTGATAAACAGAGAGATAAACAGAGATAATACTGTAAAGTACTGACAAGAAAAAAAACACAACCTTTTAGTATATATAAAAAATACTCTTCTCTCCCAATGTTGAAATGTCATAAATGAGAGTTCAGTTAGATAGAAAGTTAGGCACCCTATGTAGCCATGTATAATTTTAAAAGTCTGAAAAAAAGATGCAGAAAAGAAGCTTAAAAATAGAACAGGACAATAAAAAAGAGTCCTTTGTTTGATTTTTTTACATATGCTCTAGAGTTGGATTTATTACATGTAGTCAGAGATTTGCTTTATCTTAAGTGATATCCACTGCTGATAAACACTTCTTGTAGGAAGACAACGACTCAAACAAATAAGAACAACAACATTGTTCTTATGTTCTCTTGAACAACAACATTTTCATAAGCATGAAAAATAGGAACAAGACCAAAATTTTACTTAAAACTCGGATGTTCCAAATTTAAGGATTGGTTCATTTTAATGTTAGTCTTCCAGTTCTAATGTGAACATCTTCCAAGAAAGTCAAAACCAGAGATCAGCTGGGTTATTTGTTTGTATGTACTTGTTATTTCCGATGTTCATCCCTGAATGTATTAAAAAGTAAGTAGAGAAATGTTTGAGGCATTTTCTGAAAATAGTCTTTGAAAGCCATTTTGATGGTTTTTACCACTGTTGAACACAAATAAATGAAGACAAGATTTAATGCCTTACATAATTCAGCAATGAGTGTGCTATCTTCACTGGGAAAATGACCCAAGTGTGCTATAAGCTAACTAATGTGAAAAAAAAAAATGTGAGAAAACTATGGTGATTCTCGGCATAGAAATTTATACTGATTCCATTTTTCCCACTGCTAGGTATAGCCTCGGTGTGCCAAAAAGGAACTTCTAGCACTAACCTTAAAAAACTGAATCCTGATCTGCTGGTGTGCAGCTAGGTTGCCTTAACTGGCGATCATCTGTCAACCAAAATTAGTGCTGCATTCTTTAGTGTTACTATAGAGAGAGGCGCAATTTTAAAATAAAGACTGTACAGTTCTTCTCAGAGGTTTTCCCACTGTGTTGTGATAGTTTAGGAAGAGATTATGATTATGATTATGGTTTTCTTTTTAAGGTTGTCTTGTCAGTCTGAAAAATTAATAAATGTCCTTGCTTCTGATGGGATATTCTGCTACATAGATGTTTAGAGATTTTTACAATCAGTATGCTATATGTTATCAACAGTCCCAGAAATTTCAGAAAATCTTTATTATTCCTGAAGAGTTGAAGGCTATACAGAATGTCACAAATTCCCTATGCAGATGAGTGCAACTAAAGTTGTGCATAGCCTTTTTAATGGAAAACATTTTGTTTGTTTAAATGTAAGGATTTACGTAAAAAAAAATAATTAGAAAGTTGTAGTGATACTTCAAGCATAAATATTGTTTGAATAGAAAGAAATATTAAGGAGAGATGAGATGTTCTTTACCACTCTGAGATTCTAGCTACAGAAAGGTATTTTATCAAGCAGTACCATGGAGAAGTCAAATCTATGTTTACGGTGAATAGATGAGCTGGATATGTGAGAATAAGTATTGAGGATAAAGAACACTAAAAAAAAAAGTCATGTGGATTTAGAGGTGCTCTTAGAAGGTGAAAGTCATCATCCTGAACTTGAATTTGTCAAAGAAGTTAAAAGCTTTCAAGTCTATAATGAGATTGAATCTTTGATTGATGTCTTTGGGTATAGCTTATAGGAATCATAATTTTATAATGCTATAAGATAATCTTTGTCATCAGTTATACAGAGGTGATCAAATCAGGGTCTGTTCATAATAAGTGTTTTCCTCTGATGCTTTGAATTGTCTTATTCCTCTCTACTGATTACAAAGTATTTTAGACTAAATTACTCACATAAACTAGACAGCATACTAAGATAGCTGGGGTTTTCTCCCTGCAAAATCCTTTCAATTGATTCAGGTGAAATCTGGGTCAGTACCTGAAAGGAGTCTGTCAGCACTCCACATCATAGCTTATAGCAAAGTTAACAGCAGTAAGCATAAAGGCTTGACCTACAAATCCATGGCTCAGCTTCCAGTTTTGACCACTGAAAGCCTGAAGCCACCTACAGGCAGTAGCTGCTTTCTCAGGGGCTCATTTTGATCACAGCCTACAGTTGAGGTGAGGTCATGTAGGTGCTGCCATTTCCTGAAGCTTCAAGCTTGTTCTAAAGCTTATACTTAAGGAGCCTTCACTCTAGACCGGCTCCTATGACCTCTGACATATGAATAGCTTGAACTGAGCCTGTATGATAAAGTTTTTTTAAATTACCACTAATGTTCTCCTCGTATTTTCTAAAGTAGATGATTGAGGAAGCTTGACACTTTCCTTTTTACCATCTAAAGAATTAGCATAAAGTTTATTGCAATTTGCAATAAGTATAGATTTTTTTAGCATATATCTATTTTACAATGTTATTGCCATCTCACAGTTATCTTATTCTCTTTGTTTGCTTGTTAGAGACAAATATAAAAAAGAAATTCAGTATCTTCAGACTCAAAGCTGATTTCCCCCTTTATTCATTCATAATCATTCTATTTTAAATATTAGATATATATATACATATTTGGTAGATATAAATCATAGTTGCAAATGATGAAGAATTTGTTATGCACCTTGATGAACACCCTCACAGCCCCACTATTTAATACTGCATCTAATTTCCAGTTTGAATCCTGCTAATTTCAGACTTCAGTTGTCATTGGTTCAAATTAGGGCTATCCATAAAATGCCTTTATCTTCCTATAAACTCATGAACGTGACATGGTGTAAGGTGTAGAGAGCAGCCGAAGCCTAGCTGAAGCCTAGTAGAGGTAGATGTTGACAGAGGGTTAAGGACTTCAGTGAAGGCTTTTCTTTCCTTCTCAGGAATCCCTCCAAGTTTTTGTTGTTCCTGCAGGGGAACACAAGAGGTGTTTCTCTCATGACAAAGTCATTTTCTTCCCCAGCACTTGTGAGTTCTTGAGGTTGTGGAAAATCATGTGCCCTACCATTTAATTGTTCTTCCTATAGGGATAGATATAACCTATAGCGAACTTGACTGCAACAGAAACATTATCGTTTGAATGAGACTAACAAAATAGTGCACAACTTCTCACTTACATTTGATGTGCAACTGTTCAAAATTAGGTTCCGAAATACAAAATTTAGATGGCATTAAATCCAAAAGTTTGTTTTTCTCTGCATCTAAACTCAATTTGAAAAGATTGATCTCAAATACTCCATCATTTATCCTCACACACCCAATGTTTGTGACATGAAATTTTGTTTAAACATTTAAAACTATTTGAAGTTCATTTCAGTTATTTAAAAAGCAGAAGAATAGCAAATTTATTTCAGACTATTTTTTATAGGCCATAAGATAGCCAAATTTCAGTTACTGTCCTAACATGAGCAAAGATCTGATAGTTTGTTTACAAGCATTCTATTTACCCATCATCTGAATTCTTCTGAAATAAAGAAGATGGATCTCTACAGAAAGATTGTATTCTGATAAGATAATGAGTTCTCTGACACAGATGAGCTGAGGGGTATGTAATTTACCTGTCATCATTTGAGTTCTAAATCACACAGAATCAGAATCACAGAATCACAGAATCACAGAATCACAGAGGGTTGAGGTTGGAAGGGGCCTCTGGTCCCTTCATCGAGGCCAACCAAGATCACCTAGTCCAACTCCTCTGTTCAAGTAGGTTCACCTAGAACAAGTTACACAAATATTTCAGGGAAAACCAAATGGAATTAAATAGAGTTTATTGTCATTTTTCAGAACTCTCTTCCAATGTATAAAAATCACAAGTTCACATAAGTGATCTTCCAGAACTAATAATTTCCTTTTTTTTTTTTTTTTTTTTTTTTTGTTACTTTGGTGTGAAATGGTACAGGATAAAAATAGAGAATGAAATAATATTGTAGACAACAGTCTACAAAATGGCCTCTAGAGCAGTAGAGAAATGGACTCAGGAGACACTTTATCAGACATTACTCTGATGCTATATCTGAGCATAGCCAAAAGACCAATAAGAAGGCATACATATGTGATATATTTTAACATGTTTTAATGTAGTAATAAGAACAAAACTTTAATTCTCTCCCTTCTCACTAGGAAGTCTGTTACTGACACCTACCTTCAAATTTACCTTTGCTGCAGTCTGTGGCACTTTGATTTTCATTCTGCACTGTGAAAGCAATGAGAGGAAGAGAACTAAGACTCTCTTTTATTACTTGTCTTGGAACAGGTCGCAGAACTATTTCTCATATCTTCTTATTGGCCTTCTGGCCATGCTGAAAATCAAAAGTGCAATATCTAATATAGATCTTCTGAGTATTATATGCTACAGCTGAGGACATTTCTCAGATTAAAATGCCTCTTATTTCTCTGACAACTTTGATCTTTGATATAAATTGCAACATTTTGTTTTCCTCCAGTCAAAACTCTATTTTTGGTATCATATCCCAGATTAACACATATTCTTCAGTTATTGCTATGAAGAGAATTGCAAGACTTGATAAGAAATAAAACTTACTGATTGTAAATGCCAGCAGTACCAGTAGAAGATTACTGAGTATAAGTTTTTAAAGCCTCTTTTCTGTTTCTGTACAATACTGCAGGAGATCATCTCAGATGGGTATAAAAGACAAATTCAAATTGTTCTCCCCAAAATGCCAAGTAAAACACGTTGAGGAAAGTTTTCTTTTGTCAGATAGTAGGCAAGATTGCAATGATTCAGATACTCCTATCAATTTTCGTGTGTGCTTAGAAGATACAGTCAAATAATCAAAATCTGTTACCTGTGTGGCATTGTTAATCATTGTAGAGAACATTCATATATTAATCAGCTCCTGGAAAGGAACAATATATTAAAATTACTTTGTAAGAGATTTATTTATGATAACAGCTCAGTACTTGCAGCTTATACAAAAATAATGTGCTTGCCTATCTGTCTTTGTTGAAATCACATGGAAGTAAAGGGCATTATATACTACTGATTGAAAATGATGCATTGTCTTTAGCTTTTGTTTGCAATAATAGTATTATTATTACTCTCTAGTAGTATTATCTCAGTAGGATCATTCTCTAGGAACTCACATTAATGGACCAATAAATGTAATTTTTTTTTTGAGATATGTCTCCTCACCAAAGGAACATTTACCATTTTGGTCTAGTAAGAGTACTATTGTTTAATACCATTTTAGGTGTTGTTTAATACCATGTTTCCTGGGTGTGTATTAAAAGAATTTCACAAGTTTGTTTTTATTTTGCTGATGATAGAGCCAGTCTTACGGTCTGTATTATGACAAATATGATAAGAATGTGCTTGGCTACAAAGTGTCAAAAAAAGTAACCAAGGACTTGTACAACTTCTTCCTAATGCCAAAAAGTCCTCCTAGCAATCATGCCTGTTGCTTTTCCTGACTCTTTCTGATAAAATGGATTGCAAAAGGAGGTTGGCAGAAAGACAAAACATAATCTTGAACTGCACCTGTCCACTGAGGCTCCCTGTACTCTAGGGGAAGTAAATAATAGCTTTGGGAGTTACTAGGCTGTTTACTTCTCGTGTGTGAGGAGGAGATACAGAAAGATTGTCTTGCATGAATGCAAAATCTAGCTCATTAGAGAGCTCAGCAGCGACCACAGAAATAGCAAGAAACTTCACCCTTTATCCCCAGACTGACATTATGTATCTTTTTGCTCAGTATGGTATTACTAGATCAATGGAGCTGCTGGCATTTATACAAAACCAGCTTTGTTTTTCCTCTGAATTTGTTTCAGTATGACTTAAACCTGATAAAGAATTCATATCCCCTGTGCAGATGGGAAAGATTACTGGGTTACCAAACAGAGGAGGTGTAATAGTCAAACCTGTGTCCAGGAAATAGGAATATCTGTCTGTTAATGCACTGTCAGCAGCTTTTTCTTTTCTTCTTTTTCTTTTCACTTTTTCTTTCTCTCTTTTGCTCTCTTTTTTCGTCTTTGTCTTTTTCTTTTCCTTTTTTTTTCTTTTTTTGATATGTGTCTGCAATTCTTCTGAATTTACATGGAATTAAAATTAAAAAGAGTTACATGTTTTTACTCCAGATTTTGCTAATACTTTTCCACCTACATGGAAAAGCACACACACAAAGTCTCTGGGTCACCGGTTCTCTTTGTTGTCTGATTGTTATAACTACAGCTGATACTTCAGTCAGTAAAAATAATGGGACATAAATAATGAACACACAGGACATGGGAACGTTAAGAGTTCCCTTTATTCTAAGAGTCCAAGAAAGACCTTTAATATCAGTGGTATTTTTGATTGACATTGAAACCTCCAGACACCAAGACTGAGGATCTGATGTGAAAAGCATCTGCACTTCTTGCTCCTGAGCTTGTTACATAGCTGCTCTGTGCTCAGGTATGCAAAGGTGTGTGGTGCACTAGTATAATCCCCACCACTCAGGAAGACATTAGGGACAAACATAGCAAAGAGTTGTCTGTGACCTTTCTAAAGTAGATGTTGTCTGTGCTTGAGTCACCTGATGGGGCAGAATCCTCAGCATGGCTACTGACTGAAATAGAGATCAACTTAATTTTCTTTTTCAGTGCATTTATGCAAGTTGAATAGTAATCATCTATGGGGAAGGAGAAATCACTTAACATTTAGCTCCTGAGGCACATGAGTACATGTGCAACTGTGCATAATTTCCAGCGTACAAGAATTTGTAAGGCAGCAGATCAGTAAACTGAACCTAGTAACATGTACAATTATATCACATCCTAAGAATTCCAGCTCCTTCTCATTTTCTGTTGCTGATTCCTAATAAGCCTCATTTGCTAGTCAGGAATGAAAACAGGTTTAATATGAATTGTTGATAAAGTGCAATCCAGTAAAGAAAATACCGAAGATCCTCAGTAATACTAGATTAACTACTATACCATCTGCATAAATATTTTTCTACCACATTCTTTCTTTCTTTTTTCTTTTTTTTTTATCAGGCAGGATAAACACATTAAAACTCAATGAGATGCGGTACCAGGCATGACAAACATGCCAATGATGCATAATGCAAAGGTACTTGCATTATTAAATGATTGAGTATAGCTTAGTAATAATGTTTTAGCTAACCAGAGTGGATAGAAAAAAACAACACTTCAACTCTACTCAAATGTATACTGAGTAGAATAAAGAACTATTTTTGCAAATCACTTTCCCATAATCAGTTTAATTGGTCCTTTCTGACTGGGGTACTGAAACTGTTGCCTGTGCAATAATGAGTGCTGGTACAATATGCAGGCCTTTCAATGTCAAATGACCAGACACATATGTATTACATAGGACAAAGAGAATGAGGAGGCTATGGTCATATCAGCAGTCTCTTCTTTCCCCGTTGCTTCCTCGGTGAATTTTCTATAGGTGTGAAAAATGCTTTATAGTTTCATGGATTAAGAAACATGACAGGTAAAATTTACCGATCCTAAGGGGCAATGCAGCAACATTTGTTTTCCTAGCTCTCCCTAAACCATTGATCTTTAGCTAGTGATGTCCCCTCTTCACAAGGAAGTTGTTTCCAGGACATGGTCCTGGGCAATGGGTTCTAAGTAACCTTGCTTGAGCAAAGGGCTTGAACTCCAGAGGGCACCTCCAAAGGTCCCTTCCACTCTCAACCATTCTGTGATGATTTAACACTGTGAAGTGTTAAAGCCGCTATGCATGATGGAAAATGATAGGAAGAAAAGAGAATGAAAACTTTGTACCTTCCCTGTTGGACAGTCTTGGGAGTAGCAGTTTTTGTTCTGTATCTGTCCTTAGGAAAGGATGGGTTAAACCACAGGGCCATACAGAAGTTCACAGAAAATGTAGGCAAAGTCTTTCAGTAAAACAACAGATGTTGCTAGCAGAATGTAAATAAATAAATAAATAGACAAATAATAAAACAAACGTCATGTTCCATGTTTCTTTGCCATCTTTGTCTGCGTACGTTACTTTCTGACAATGTGAAAAATACATCGGCGTTCAAAGATCACATCTTTAATGATTTCGAGAACAATACAGGAAGGCTATAAAAGTCTCTTTATACTGATCTCTATATAAAAATAGAAGTGTGCTATGTTCTGTATGGGAGGTCTTCTCTTTGGGGGTGGAGAGAATACAGCTCATCACAAGTAAGATAAAAATTCCGAAGTTCAATGCAGAATAAGATTTTATTGTTTTCTTCCTTATTTTTCCCACCTAAAATATTTCATAGTTCTGTTCAATCTCAGAGAAAGACAGCTAAGAAATTTTGCTGTTCAAATCTCAGCTGCTTGAAAATATAATTTTAATTTGTAAATCAGGAACAAGAGGTATACAAAAGAGACTGCTCACCTAGTAACAGATTGCTTATATCTGGGTTATCTAATCTGTAACTGCATTTGTATTAAAAATCTATCTAGAGGTTTCCTGAACTATGGTGTAATTGGATTGTTAGTCACTGATCATCAGTAATAGCTAATGGCCCACCTATTTTAAGGTCATTTATGTGGAATCCATTAAGCATAAAAACAATAGCAAGAAAGTCACTGAAGAAAACTGCAAAGCAACATCTGCGTCTTTTTTTTTTTTAAGAATCATTATGATTTTGAATTACATTTCAATCACTTTGGTAGGAATTTCATTTTTTTAGTCCAGAAATGATAACTAAGATCATTACAAGTTCTGACTACTTCAGAAATGGACAAAAGCTCAGCTTAGATCATCTGTCCACAAAAACATGCTTCTGCTTTCTGACTAAAAAAGTGAATTAAGGACAATGTAGAGAGAAAGGTGAAAATATTACCTTGCTTTGCAAGACTCTCAACAATCTGTCATTTCTTCAGAAAATTCACACATGCTTTGAGCTTTTGCCCTCTTTTATTCTGGGAAGCTATGTCCTACTTCCTCTTTTGCGTCTTCAGGGCAGAAGGACAAAAGGCAGAAAAAATGAGACGGGAGCTTGGATGTACATGGTAAGACCGGTGTGTTAAAATTAATGGGATCCACAGAGACGAAAGTGCCATAGGCAGCAATAGGAGTAAAAGGCCATTTGCTTTCCTTCTGCAGAAAGGGAAGCTCAGCAGCATAAAAATATGCTGCTACTGCTGCCCTTCTTCTTTCTTTCTTTCATTTCCTTCCTTCTTTTCTTTCATTTCCTTCATTTTCTTTTCCTTCTTTCTTTCTCTCTCTCTTTCTCTCTCTTGCTTTTCCTTCCTTCCTTCCTTCCTTCCTTCCTTCCTTCCTTCCTTCCTTCCTTCCTTCCTTTCTTCCTTCCTTCCTTC
>JAWLRI010001063.1:6228928-6241763 GCA_034781795.1 Crypturellus tataupa
CTTCCTTCCTTCCTTCCTTCCTTCCTTCCTTCCTTCCTTCCTTCCTTTCTTCCGTCCTTCCTTCCTTCCTTCCTTCCTTCCTTCCTTCCTTTCCTCCCTCCCTCCCTCCTTCCCTCCTTCCCTCCTTCACTTTTCTGTATGGGAGGTCCAATGTAAAACCTGCAGAATGCTGTTCCAAAACATAGGAAACACAGAAACACATCAGGAGTGCAAAGGGGATGCTTAGCCTATATACAGCTGTGAAACCATCTCTAATAGTGAAAGGAGTCACTATTACAGAGTGTTTTTTTTATTATTATTTGTTTGCTTTTTATTGCTGCAGAAGACTGTTTCTTCACTGACTCCTACAAAAATGCTTCCTTTACTTATGTCAAATCTGTTTACTTTGGTAGATCTGGAAAAAAAGTTCTCCCAAAACATGCTTTGACTCTTAGAAAGCAGCGCTATGGGTAACATCATCTACCTCATGTGCAAATAGCATTATAAGGACGTATAGTCAGCAGAAGGGCACACACAAAATAATGCCAGAGGGAACTGCCTCACAATGGCACGGTGCAGCTCTAGGAATCCAAGGTCATTTCTAGCACAGTACTGACTGTAAATCCCCTTACAACTTAATGAAGTAGCCCCTTTCCCTCTCCTTGTATTCTTGACAAATACAAAAATTTAAAGAGGATGCATCATATACTCCAAATTCCCATTAAAATAGGCACTTTGTATCTGCTTTCTGTTTTTTTTTTTTTTCTCTAAAACTCTGAGGTATATCTGGATCTTATTTTCAAGCTTTACTCTACAAACTTAGAATCATCTTTGTTTCTTAAGTTTTATCTGTTTACAGACTGCAGGACTTGTTAGACCTGTCATGCAAGGGCACTTCAAACATTTTAATGCAGCCATTTGCCAGACACTCGTGGCAGAGTACCAGAATTTGATTTCTGTGGTAGGAAAATAAAGGACTTAATAATTAATCACTTTCTTAGCAATCTTTATTTTTTCTGACAAAGCAATGCTGGAGTTTTGGCCAGATATAGTTGCCAGTCTTACATAGTAATGATTGCAGAACTTACTTTCTCCAAGGATGTCCTTAGGTATAATGAACTTTCCCGCATTCATTGTATTTTCCATTTGGTTTTGGATACCTTATCCCTAAACTCTGGACATGTTCCTTCCTCCTTACCTTCCTCAGGATACCCCATTTCCCATATACTTTCCCACATTGTCTGAAATAGCCATTTTTGTCTCTTCATCTGTAAATGTTGCTTCTTTGCAAATATCTTAAAATTTTCTTTTATTCAAGAAAGGTATCATATAGAATTCCTGCTCTTATCAGTGTCCCAGCTCTCCCAATCATTTTCTTCTTCTCATCCAGCCTTTTCTTGGCAGTAGAGGAGGCATATTAGAAGAAAAATAGCACTCTACTCAAATGTTGGCTGATAAGTTGTTCAATCCCTTTGAAAAGTTCATACCATTAAGAACTGCTGTCATAATATCTCATGTTGTGAGGCTTCAAGAGTTGGTAGACTGCTGTCTCATACAACACCAGGAAAAGAGCACTTTCCTTAAAGGAACAAAATTCTGAATTTGATAGTTTTGTCTGTGCTTCTGTTAAAATCTTATTATTCTAGTACCTTGTCCCCAAATCATTTTAATGAATGCATTCCCTAGTGAAGCTTTAACAATGTACAATCAGGAAAAACTCTATTCTTTCCTTGTGTGACTTTTTCATTGGTTCATTTCGCTGATTCTTTGCTACTGTGTTATTCATATCACAAGAGTATTTTAACTCTTACTGACCAGAACAAGGGAAAAAAAAAAAAGAAAAGAAACTGTGCTAAAGCAGAAGCAAATGGGGGAAAAAAAACTGCTCACATAAAAGGCTAGGTCCCCCTCCTGCTATTTCTCAGTCAGTCATAGTAACTGTACCTGGATTAGCTTAGACTGAATGTGAGTCTCCTCACAGTCCTGCCTATATCAATGTTTCTCCCTTCGCTTTGAATGTGAGGAGGGGCACGTTCCACTGCTCCTTCTGATGAGGACTTATTCCACGTCTTTCATATAGTTTCATATAGTATCAGCTCCAAGCAACTGTAGTTGTTGCTGCAGGGTAGCGTGAGCTACGGCCTGAGCTAAGTTTAGGTTTTATCCAACATGTCAGTTAAGTCAACAAGAAAATCTGGCATAAAAAAACAATGCCTCCACATCTTGGTCATAAGTCATAGAAAAGTGACTCATTACCACTGAAACTGGGGAAACAATTAGATGAACTAGGCAAGAAGAAGAGACAGAGCAGAGATGGCATTCAATCAGCTAGACTGGTCTTGTGCAAAGTTACAAGTGAGGGAGAAAACAGGGAGAACATCGGGAAGTGCCCAGGTAAAAGTGGTAAGATACAAGAATAACAAGAATTCTAAATAATTGTGTCCAATTTGGAAAATGTGCTGAGAGGCCTACATGAAATATAATAACAGATTACTAATATAAAAATACTATGATTTAGTGTTAGAATTAAAATAACTGTACTGTTTTAATAATTTTAAATCTTTATCATGTTTTTTTTCTCCATTCTGAACTACTTTACAACTTAAGGTCTGAGATGAAATTATATAGGCTGCTTTATTAGATTTGCAAGACATATCCATTATTAATAACCTAGTCTTTGAAGAAACTATTCTGTGAAAAATTGTTCAGAATGGATTCCCTTAATATGTATTCATGAATATTCAAGCTGGCTTCACTGTATTACTGGTACAGAAAGCTAAGCAAATAATTCTTATGGAAATTTTTCTCCTTTCTTTTTCGAGCACAAAACTATGTTCAAATGTTATTGGCAGACACATTCTGCTCTAAAAGCAGATGTGAGTAATGACATTCTCATTTTGAGTTCCTTCGCCTCTAGCAGATTGCAAAAGATTAATTATTGTTTGGTTAGAGAAACTCCACTTAGTAAGATCTGTGCTTAGTAGACGTGCAATGAAATACTACCTTATCCTCACCAACATCTCTATCCACTTCAAGTCCTCTTTCTTTTATCCTCTGCCCTAGTTCTCTCCTAGGTCCCATCATGCTGCTCAAGCCTCATCAGGTTAGTTCATCTTCTTTGTTAGCCATCTCACATTGTGGTCCCACAGTCATTAAATTGGGTGTTACATGAAACTGATATTTTTGTCACTTGGCTAAGACATATCATATAGAAATCATCCTGTTCCTATTTTTTATGATGGTGCTAGCCAGACTGTACCTAGTGCTAGAGTTATGGGGAAAGGTAGTGTCTCATCTAGACATAGCTGTTAATGCAATATTCATTGGTATCATTTTTAACCAAAAGATAGAACTTACTTGATGGATACTTTGGGTGTAGGGATGCAATATTTGTCAAACAGCATCAGAAGCTCCCATGTGAGATATATTGAATTGTAGAAAGACAAGCCTCAAAATTCCCGGAACACAAACATCTTTTCTCATCTAGTCAATGTCCAGGACTCCCCAGATTCCCAGAAAGCCAGTCCTGCTTTACTCCCAGCTCTCATTTCTCTCCCCCAGCTCCCTTCCCTTTTCAAACCGACTGTTTTGTCTTTTCATGTAAACTAAAGAGGTCTTTTCTAATTCTGGCTTCCAAAATAAACACAAAATATGGACCTAGGAAATCTCTGCTTGGTCTGCTTGGTCTGGCATTGGAATATCCTTTACTTACAGAATTTCTTGGGATTTCAAATGAATTCTAACAAGTATACATTGAGCAAACTCTATAAATTAGAAGAAAATACAATATGGATAGTTCTGGGTGGATTTTACAAGAGATGAGAAGGCACATTCCTGTACAAAATAATTCCCTTAAAAATCTTTATTCTGTTGCAAAGCATAAATCATGCCTTTCTTTTTTTTTTCTTTTTTTTTTTCTTCACACAGCTTGTTCTCATGATCTTGTTCTTATTCATGTTTTAGATGAGTTTCTCAGGAAAGAAAAAAAAAGTAAGAATATGCAGGTACTACAATGAAAAACTTTAGACCAAATTACTAATCTGAAAATATGGTCTGATAAGCAGAATAGACTGTCAACCTCAGTAAAAACCTCAGTAATTCACTAAGAGGATAAGGAAGAAGCAATTGACATAGTATATCAGGACTCTGATAAAATGTTCGATATCACTCCACATTGAGCTCCAAAAACCAAACTAGAGAAAGAATGTGTTACATCAGTAGTTTCAAGCTCTATTCATTTTTGGTTCCTTTCTTTTTTCTAGCATGGTAGCAGACTCCTTGCATGAAAAACACACGCTTGATGGCAAGATGCCTTAGCCTCTTGGAACATGCAATCTTCTGAAAACAAAAGGGATAGGTTAGTGAAAACAAAATTAAGTAGGAGCTCAAATGATTGACAAATTGCACTTGGAAAATCAGATACCAATGTTTTGATGTCAGAGTTGAGGTCTGCTTTATGCACTATTATGCACAATGTCATGAATAATGGAGTGCAGGTTACAGCCAGGGAGGTTGCGAAAGATATCAGCTTTATCTCTGATGTGGGAGATAAAAATTAGTATTAAAAATGACACTGATAAATTGAAAGTGAAAAATGATCAGATTGAAATTAATAAGACTTTGTATTTGGAAAAAAAAATTAAAAGTTCATATACAAGATGTGACTGATAACTAGTTATGCTGTCGACTGGCACAGAATGATAGGTAGTTTATATGAAACTACCAATGGCCTATAAGCCAAAAGAGTGAGACAACTGCAAGCAAGATGAACTGCCTTACTGGTTGTAGAAAACAGAATGCAAGAAATGGCAGAAAATTATTCTATTTTAGTTGGCCTCTGCAAGGTAAAAACTGGAGCACTGTCTTTGGCATTATATATTAAGGAAAGCAATAAGAATACAAGATTTGGAAGTATGATCCTTGAAAAAAAATCAGTTTTGTTTAAAGGAATGAATATAGAGCAGTGGTCAGGAGTGGGCAGTCACTGTTGAGCACTTGAAAAAGAAAAAAAACGGAACAAAATTGAAGCAAGGCAGATTTAGGCTAGATAAACTCCTTCAAAGTAGAGGTACCTGGGAAGGAAGGTTGCAGGGCCTGTGTTAGAGTGAATCTAAGGCACTAGTCTGGTTTTATTCCTGGGGGAAGATGTAAATGATCACTTAAGGTCTTTCTAGCCCCACACCTTAACGAGTCCATGACAGTTGCACTAGAACTCCTAATGATTTATTACTGCACTGATGCTGCTTGCTCATTCTCTCTACTATGCCCCTTAAAAGGAGGGAAAAAGAAAAAAGGGAAAAAAAAGAAGCCAAAAAAAAAAGAAAATGAGATTTTTGTGGCCCACCTGTATGACTAGGATAATTCAATTTTCATTGTGCAGTAATGCCAATACAATGGACTTTTTTTTTCAACATTTCAAGAATTTCCACCTGGATCTGTGAAGTCTAGAACACCGGAAAAAATTAGGTGAAGGATTTGAGTGTTACTGTAACTCCTTTAAACTTTTCAGCTTCTAATTTTATGTATGTTGAACATATCTATAGAAGCACATTTTCATTATATAAAGAGAATTTAATATTTTATAGAAGGGAAGGAGTATTCTGTAAATTCACTAGCAAAAACAACTTGAACCTCCTCAGTCTACTAAGTACTAAGATACCCTTTGCTGCATCAGTTTTCCTTACCTTTTCCTAAGAGCAATCTCAGCTGCAGGTGTTTTCTGCATGAAAAATATATTAGTGCCAGGAGAAGGCAATATATGTAGATGAGATGTCTATCTCAGATATGTTGATCTTTAAATCAAGGCAATGCATCAGTGAATGATTTGCTGCACATCTCAGAGCTTAATCTAATCCTTTCTGTGCAGAATAAAAAGAGATCCTATGTACCACAACTCATTTTCAGGAATGGATAATGGAATATGTTTTGAACATTCATAGCTATTTCCAGGCCTTGCAGATAGATGAACAGTATTACACAGTGAAAAAAGTTTCTCAAATATTTTATTTTTCAGTTTCCCAGAGATTTTTTTTCCTAGCATAGAGTATGCGAAGCATGTGTTGCAGTTCCTTTCTTGTCTGTTTACAGCAGTTCTGGGGATTTAATTTAAGAAAGAAAGTTTTCCAATTCCCTTGCAATTTCAATTTTTAAACGTCATGATGGCTTGGATTACACCATTGAGAGTGTTCATGCAGAAAAATAATTCTTCCCTTAGAAAACATTTCATGAGCATTTTGTTAGAATGAAGCAATTTTGCATAAGGAGTTAGCAAAGTTGCACAGCAGCAAGTCTTGGTTATGGATGTAACAGGGTAGCTATCCTAATGCTACCTGGTGCAACACAAAAGGTTCTAACCATATGATACAATGGAAGAAGTGCAGCAGGAGGGCATATGTATTTATGCTCCCTCTTTTAGCTTTTCTCCACCACGATACCCTCCAAGTGAGGATACAGTTAAGTGAGGATGAGCTAAGACTTTCTCCTTAACGCTCCAGTTCTAAAGACAAATATATTGTGTTAATGTTCATCTCCTTCTAGAAGTTCATAGAGGTTCAAAGACCAACTTATGTCCTGAGGAGCTCACACACAGATTCAGTCCTCAGGATGGGAGTCAAGAAAGTGTTTCATTGCCTAACTTTAACACAACTGCAAATCAATGAGCCTACAAGGACATGTAGAATTAAGTATGAACCAAACACTTTTCTGAATGTCCTCTTTAGAATAAATTAAATGCCACAGAAATAAAAGTATTGAAATAAATTGCAATTTACTTTTAGGACAGGGAAAAAGAGTACCCATTCATTCTTTCCTATTTTCTGCAGGGGGAAATAATATATACATATATATTTAATCTTCAAAGCAGCTATTGTTGCTATGGGTGGAAAATAGTCTGTTAAGAAGAGAATGTCTGCTGCTTTGACTCCTGGTCCTGCAGTTATTCCCTTTCTTGAATTAATTTACCTAAAAACTACTCTAGCCCTCTAGTTATAAATCCTTTGCATTAGGAATCTTCTTCAGTTTTGTGGTTTTCAGATTGTTGTCAGGGAAGATTCAACTTCCTGGCAGCAGAATACCATTTTTATTTTTTCTCTGGATTGCTACAACTCACAAGCTGATCCTTATTGCCTGTTTTTTTATCACCATTTTATAATAAGGTGGGCTGCTATTTGGCACCTGTAGTCATTTCCTTCTGCCTCTTCCCCTGTTTACAAATAACACTTGACACATTTCATATTATTGTTTTCCTGTATCTTATTGCTCCTTCACTTTATCTTAACTTGTTTTCAGACTTGGGTGTGAAATAGCATCAAGGTTATATAGTAATCAAGAGTCTGAAGAAGCTGGTAATGCAACTGCCAGAATCATGCAATGATCTTCCCTCGGTCCAGCTGAGGACATGTTAGTTTGCCAGCCTGTCTTTGGTGTTCCCAGAACACACGCTGCCATAGTAATAAAGCCCTAATAGAAAAATGAAGTGACAGCCTTTTCTAATCAAATAGAATAAACAAATAGAAAAACAAACAAACAAACAAAAAGTGGTTTTTAGTGATTAACAACAAAGCACAGTGCACCATCCAGCTAAATAATGGAATGAATTCCAGGAGATCTAACCTCAATCTTTTAAATAATATAACTAATATAACTTTGGTCAATTCGTTACACTCTTGGGATCTCAATTTCTATCTGCTAAAGAGGAATAAAATTGATTCTTTCCCTTTTCCCCTCTCAGTCTGCTTTATCTCAATGGACAACTTCAGAGGCCAGAGGAATCATCATGGGGAATCATCATGGGGAATGCATCTATGTACAACCTGGCACAGCATCTCTGCCTTTGCACAGCTGAATTTGACAGTGTCTTTAATTTATTTATGTCATACCTGTGCTAGATTATATGCTATTTACTGGCGAGTACTAACGCATAGAAGGCTTGTCTTGAATCATTAAGCAGGCGTACAATCCTTATAGCTCAGCAAGGCTTACATAAGGTACCTGTCTGTAAAGATGTGCTTCCTCATAAGTAAAGTCTGTGCTCTGCTGTAGCCAATGTAAATGCATCCTCCCTGGAGGTACCAGTTCAGGAGCTGATCTGATCAAATCACCTACCTAAGTGTGATTAGGTAAGGATGAACTCAAATTTCACATTGACTCATAGGTCTCGCATCATCTTCTTTTAGGTGCTGTCACACCAGTAAATATTTTCTTGGTCACACAAGTAGGTCTGATATCTGATATAACGTGAGGCATCTCTTTTTTGGGGAGAAAAATGATACAGTGCAAAGTGTTTCAAGTCAACTGTACTCATGGTACACAGGATTGTACAAATAAAGATGACTCACTCACTTTTCCTTGTAAGCTTTATTGCAATTAGAAAACAGTTTGTGTTAAAGCTCCTGATACTGTAGCTTGTGGTATAACGTTACTGAGCTAGTTGCTTTGAGTCTATTTCCTAAAGGCAGTTAGAATTTAGGGAATTTTCTCCACTTGAAAAAACAGTTGCAAAAAAAAAATCTCTGTTGTAAAATCAAGCTGAACTTCTTGAAGAATTATTTGGGGGCACGCAAAATTTTGCTTTAAATGATTTTGGAATATTTTAAGATATAAATTTTTGCACAGTAGAAATAAGATTTTATAGAAAAAGAAAAGTCTTACTTGCTAAGGGAGCTGTCTGACCCCTGATTTTTCTTCTCAAATAAGTGAAAAAGTACAGTACAGAGGTACTTTTTTTCTCATTTTATTATTTATTTATTTATTTTAAATATGCAAGTCTCTGCATTGTCTTATTTTTTTTTTGGAATATGCTTCTTCCTCTTTCCTATCTCAATTTATTGTGAGGATATAATTTGAGGAAGTTTTAGACTGCAAATCTTGGAGCTCCTTCTTTCTCCATACGGCCCTCCCAACACTTTTGCTTTCCTTTAACTTCTCTGTTGTTCCTGAAATGAGCAGTTTTTCTCTCTGCTCCCTCCTAGCATTTCTTGCTGTGACAGTGTAGAGCACATATCCCATGTTAGCAGCCATAGTTGAAAATAAAAGTTAAAAGACATTCCTCTGTCCCTGGAGAGAGCCCTGCCTCAGCTTGTGCAGGTCCTTCACCTACTGTGCTTTCAGTTCCAGTTCATCAGGGGAAAAAAAAAAAAAATACCCTTTGTCCCCCGCTTCCAGTATTTTTCCTCTGCTGACTAGCTCTGCTTTGTAACAATTTTAACTCTTCACTTCAGAGCGAGAGCACTCAAGAACTCAGATCTTGTCAGCAGTCTGCCTCATGCTTAGCTAAGCCGCCCAGATAAACGCAGCAGGAGCAGCACAGGCTGAGGTAGATGTGAGCCTAACTGGGGAACAAAAAGTGAGCGAGGAGCCTTCCCACAAATGTCGAGGGTTTCAGGTCCAGGGGAGGGACCCCGGCACTGCTGGCTGCAGATTTATTTTAAGGACAAATTCTAACCCTCTGGTTGTATCTTCGCTATAAGATTATTTTTGTCTAATGACTCCAGTAGGGATAAGGGAAGGCAGGTCCAATGGGGAGAATACGGCCCCATTAGTTCGTGCCGCTAGTTAATGTTATTTTCAGATGCAGTGGCTATCAGCAAGGCTATCAGCACAGAGGAGACAAACCTCTGCAAAGCGTTTTTTGCTGCAGACTGCTGGAGTTTAGGGATCTAGGCAGCAGCTGCTGGTGGTTTGGTAATTCAGAAATTGTTCGTCAGAGTAATGGTTTAACCTATGATGTGCTTAGTGTTATTGAGAGGGTGTGCAGATCTCCCCAGCTGAGTCTGGTTAGTAATTCCTTGATGACAAGGTAAGTTCAGCTGCAGGGTGAGATGGTTTTTGTCCCTCCGCCTGGAGCGTTGCTGCTGTTGGAGCTGGTGTTCCACATTGCCCTTGGACTGGGCACCAGTTGGAGCCTGCAGGCGATCACTGCCTGCTGTTGTGGTCAGGTGGAGCAAAGCGCAAAAAGTGGGACAGGGCCTGTGAGCAATGCAACCGTGCAGCAAAAAATGTAGTGAGTGCAGTATGTCCTTAAGAGTCTCAAGTTCATTGCAGGTGTTTGTTTCTATCAGCTATCCAGCCAAAATGAAGTTTTGCTATTTAGTGTTTGTTGGTAAAAAGGCTGATACTTTTTGCAGGTGTATTGCAAGAACTGCTTTTTAAGAGGCAACTACTGTGTGTTTAGAAAGCTAGAGTGGAGGGACTAAGTCCTTAAGCCTTGTCTGGACAAGACTTCCAGAAGAGAAAATAATTTGTCTTAAAAAAGAATCAGATGCATAGTGGCCCTACCTAAATATTTTTCACTCACATCCTGATCCTGTTCTAGCTAGCTCTGCCTCCTACAAGGTTCATCCTGGTGCTGGAGAAAGTGGAAGTTTGGTAGACAGGCTAGGAATTTCCCTGAGTCTTGGCGCTACAATGGACAGCAACTTAGAGGACTGTAGCATGAAGTACAGCGAAGTGAAACATGCTGTGGTATGCATGACTTGCATCTACTGCTAATGGGGTAAGTGCAGTGCTAGTGACTTCAGTTGTTCTTGCTGCAGTGGTTGTCTGGCTCTTGAAGCAAAGGGCCTGGATGGGAGCAGGTGTTTGGGTAATTCTGAAAACTGCGTGAAAGACAGACAGCAATTTAATCCTACTCATACAGCCAATTGGAACTGTTGACCTGCCACAGAGCTGATTGAATTTTAATGAGAGTTGAATTATCTCTAAATTATCCTGGATGATATGGTTGTGGTCCAAACAAACTTGCTTTTTGCTGGGGTCCAAAACAGGAACAAACTGGAAGAGAAATACTGGAAAACAATGTGTAACGCTCCACAATTTGGATCGATAGCCACATGCTCACTGGGGATCGGCACTGCACTCTTAGCTTGTTTCTTAGCCTGAGTAAAATTTTTATGAAGGCACAAAAATTTATAGTCATTAAATTAAGTTCTCCCAACAAAAACCTTCCTTCCTGATTGAGGTTAGGAAATGGCATAGGGCTTAAAGGTGTAGTTTACACATAAAACTTCAATAGGCTTGTCCTGGATTTTTTTTTCTCATCCTAATGGGGAATACAGTGGTATTAGTAGTGGCAGCAGCAATAGTAGGAAAAAAAAAAAAAAAAACACATGTAGCAAAGCTGGGGGCTGTGGCCAGTAAAGATCTGAAAAGGTGAGCAAGCTCTCTTTAAGCCTTAGGGGTTAAAACCAACGTTAGAGCTGTGAAAGTTGCTGGTAATGTGGCTAAGGACAGTAAGACAAACTAACCATACAAAAAAGCTAAATCTATATTTAAAAGAAAAAAATATGAAGCAGTGGGACAATATATTGTACTGACAATACATTGTGCTGACGTAGAGTTGTGTGTTGATTCTGGTCTATCATATTGCAATGTTTTAAAAGATGAGGAAGAAAACAGATGGAGAATGCAGAATGACACTAAAAACAAACTTTTAGGAAATATTTGCAAGCAGCATAAATGAGAAAGCCGGAGAAATAATGACAAAGCTTAAGTGCTTTATATACCGCTACAGAAAAAATGTGAAATTTTCTGCTTAAAAACAAAAAATGGCATAAAACAGCTGTCCATAACATTAAGCATTTTTTTTTTTTCCCAGCAACAACATGAACCTATCCTATCTGGAGAAACCCGGTGTATGTGTGGGGCAGGGAGGTGGCTTGTTTTGACTAAGTGCTAGCACGTATTCCTGTTCCTTGGTTGTAGGTGCATCTGTGAGCATGTAAAACTCGGTTTTAAAGGGGCATTGCAGATATGGCTTGGTTCAGGAGGCTTTAAATCATGATATTGTGCAAGTGTTTATGACTAGTAATACTCTGATAGGCCATGCAATGTATTTCTGATCCTTCAAGGATGTCTTGCACGAAGCAGAGTCACAGGGCCCAAACTTGTTCCAGGTGCCAGGAGTGCACTGACTTGCTGCTTTTTTGCCTAGGAAATTCCCAAATTTACTCATTAAGAGGAGAAAATGGAAGCAGCTCAGTTACTCAGAAAAAGAGCTGCGAGTCCTTTATGCTGGTAAGTAAAAATCATTCACATCTAACACTGATGGGTCTGATTAATAAGAATCTGGTTAGTTTTTATAGTATACAAATACCATCAGGGTGTGTTACCAAAACCCTGATGTTATTCAACTCTTTCCCCCACTCAGTGTTTCAGGGTCACTAAAATCCTTGTACTACCTGCTGATGATCATCCTCAGTTATGAGGTGTGGTGCGTGCATTTTTTTTTTTTTTCCTCCCTCTTTTAAAACTCGGAAGGACAAATTTGATTTTCTGCTGTTTTTCAGCCCGATGGTGTGTTCTTGCAAAACACCATTCTGATCATAATGTTCTACATATGTGTCTTGATCAGATGAAAGTAGACTTCACTCCAGATGAAGCTGTTAGCAGACAGCTCTTTTTAGGATGTTCTCTCCAACTAATCTGAACCAACTATTTTACTGTTCGTTATTAGGTTCTCTCGAGTTAACCGGACTCAGCGCAGCCTTTCAGTACCACTTGATCTGCGTTGCTGCATCAGTCTAGTTCTCTGGCAAACCACAGGTCTTCTTCCAGCACCTATTCACCATCACCTGGAAAACCAACTGTTTGGCAAGTATTTCGCGGTGCTGCCCGAGGAATTCATTCTGCGTGTGAACTTGATCTAGCTGTGCACAGTGCGGGCAATCAGTGAGGCGGCTCTTCGCGGCGTGAGAAAGTCCTGTTTGCTCTTCTCCTTATTCTCCCTTGTTGGAACTCGTTTCCGCTAAATGAGCGTCACCCTCCCCGGGGGCAGCCTGCGGGGACACGGCGCCCCGCACCTCGGACGCGGCCCCGAGGCAGCTCCGCGCGGGCAGCTCCGCCCCGCGCAGCTCCGGCA
>JAWLRI010001063.1:6242091-6273065 GCA_034781795.1 Crypturellus tataupa
TTTGTTTTCTTTTTCCTCCCGTTTCCGTCTTTTCCTCACCCTTTTCTTTTCTCTCTCTCCCTCTCTTTTTTTTCTTTTCTTTTCTTTTTTTTTTTCCTCCTTTTCTCGGACCCCCTTCACCCGGTGCCCCTTCATTCCTCGCTTTCCCCCGGCTCGTGCTTGGACCCTGCCTTGTCATGTCAAGATGGAAGTCAGGCATGACTGGCTCTCCTCGTCCCCCCACGAGGGCTTCGAGCAGCTGAGGCTCAAGAGCAGACCCCGGGAGCCCTCGCCGAGCCTCACCCGCGTCGGCGCCAACTTCTACAGCACCGTCAAGCAGCAGGACTACAGTGCCAGCGTCTGGCTGCGCAGGAAGGACAAGCTGGAGCATGTAAGCCCTTTTCTCCTGCCTCCCCACCCAGAGCTCTCCCTCGGTGCCCCCTCGGGCTGCCCCTCTGCCCCCTTGGGCTCGGGAGACAAGTGGTGCCCGGGTGTTGCCGGGCTTTGGCGCCCGGCAGAGCAAGGAGCCGCCCGGAGATCCCGGGCTGGGAAGAGCCCAGGTGCATCGGAGTTGGTGCCCCCGTGCCACATGCAGGGCTCTTGCTCGCTGGAAAGATTTTGAATGTTCGTGGCTTATTCATTCTCTTCCCGCAAATTCAGCACTCATGTGGGAGGAGAAATACTGGGATGGTGCAGATGGAGGTTAGCGCGTTTATCTCGCAGTGATTATGATGTAGTTATAGAATTGCCAAAAGAAAAGACAGTCTTTAGTTCTAGATTTCTTTTTCCCTCTCCCCTCCCCTTCCTTCACGGGACTTTGAATATTTCCAACCTCTGTGGGCTGGAGGAGATTTCTTTCAAGGCATCTATTCCTGCAGCAGCAAAACATAGCTGTGTTTGGGACCACAGCAGAATGGATACTGGGGCAGCTGTGGTGAATATTTTACGAGGCTTAAGGTGCTCCTAAGTATATTCTCATGTCTTAAACAATGTTTGAAGGATTTTTCGTGTTGCTTCTAACATCAAGGAAATGAGCTGAGATGACCGGCGTACTGTATGGGAGTTTTCTGAATAGCTTATTAGATGAACCCTGTTGTTACAGTGTACAGTACAATCGAAATAAGGGAGTAGCTGTATGTTTGCAGGGATGCAGGAGAGTGTGGATGGGTTTGCATAATGTAACACTGTACAAATTATTCAGCAGCGTAAAGAATGGCAATCACTGTCTCATTGACTTTGAGTTGCACAGAAAAACACTTCTTGTGATGTAGCCACCTGAAGTGTCTTTCAATAGAAATTGCTTTGTTACAAGGGTACATTACCTTTATTGCATGAAAATTCTCAGGTCATAGCAAAATCTTTTAAAGATGAAACCTGGGAGAAAAACATACACACATGTATGTGCACACACACATACACACAAAGGAAAACCCCAGCCCCAAACTATCAACTGGTTGGTGGGGAAAGGGAAAGCAGAAAGGGAAACCTTCCCTTTCTGCTGAACTGCAGAATATTAAACTTGAGTTGTTGATGCTTCTGGGTGGGGGAAATGCCAAAAACTGATGAGCTGCTGGAAATGTCACATTTCACATTTTGAGAAAGGTATCGCATCCTCTCTGCCCTCCTACACGCATTTTTGTTATTCTTCACTCTAACAAGAAAGCTGCACGGTCGTGAGCTTGTAAGCAGGGTGTTCTCCCATTGTGCATCAAAGGAAGGTCAGTGCCTTATCTCAGCAGGGCTCATGGCTAAAACACAGGAAGCATAGAAATATAAGCTCTGGCTTTTGTAAGAGGCATTAGCCAGGCGTGTCTGCATGTTGATACGTGTCAGCAAGTGAATGATTATAGATGGGAGAAGTAGTCCGTAACAGTTGGATAACTAAGCACTCTTCCGGTAGCTGATGATTAGCATGGTTACCTATCTGTATGCAAAATTATACCATGATATTAGTGTGGATAGGGGAAAAATAGGCATTGCTTGTTTGAAGATAACTGCATAACATTAATTTTGACTTTCCTTTTTCTTTTTCTTTCCTGATGAAGTCAGTATTTTTGTCAGAGTAATCATCTTCAATAACCCTGCAGCACTGGTGTGAAGAGACTTTTTCTGTATTAAATTTGGTAGGAATACATGTTCTTCTGGGGATTTCACTCTCATTTGATCTAGTTATATTTATTCCCATAAACCTATATGAACCATGGTAAGAAAAAAATGGAATATTGATATTTCTTTCAATAGTTATTTCATTGCAATTTGTTGTGAATCCTCTGCAGTACGTTAGATGTGCCAACAGTGTATATGTGGAAATAAGTTCTTATGATTTCAGGTAACTTAATTATTTGTGAGTGTTGTAAGGGACAAACTATTCGATGGCTCACTTCTGTGGATGTGAATAAAATATATATTATTTTCTAGACTGTGTTGGTTTATACAGTTCTGATGTGATGTTGTTTTCTTTGTCTGTCATTCACAATGCCTATATTTTTCCGATAAGGCTTTGAGATTCTTTATAGTTTTCTTGCTAGTGTCAACATGCCACTCTGCTAGTCCAAAAGACAGACCAAAGATGGATCGTTTTGAATGATAGCATGTATGATAAGTTGCACCCAGTGCTGGAGCATAAACGTATGCACACTTCATGAGGTGACTGGAGAGCTACGTTTTTTGTTGCAGTCCCTTTCTGAGACAATAAGGTTACTTGAGCCTTGTGGAGAAAATCAATATACAAGGAGTGAGCATGCATGCACTGGTTTTTAACGTACGTAGTTATAAATTCGATGCTCTGTAGTGGTAGGTGTAGGCAGAGGAAACATGTATAGTGAGTGTAAGTTGAGATATTCATGAACTTATTTTCAAGTTTTACAGGTACTCTATAGGCCTTGGGGGAAGTTATTTCCAATGAAATTGTTGCTTAAAAGGGTATTTGTGTGGTTATAATAGGAATAAAATAGGACCAGTATATTTTATATACTACTTTCAGTAAATCCTTGCAGACCACAGTTGATGATAATGTATTGAATACTTTAAAAGTGACTGGCAAGACTTATTGATGTGAGACACTTACCATAAATCAATCTATAGTTTGAAGGGCCAAAAAAAAGTATTTAAAAACCTTTTTAAGAAATGAGTTTATATCAAATATATACTCCACATATACAAATAATTTTTTCTAGATTTCAAAACTGTAACAAAGCTATTGAGAATTTTGTTTATCTTTTACTGACCTGAATTGGAAGTATGATAACTTTATGAGGTCCAAAATTCAACTGGTGCCATGACTTTTCTAAAAGCAGAACCAGTTCATATATAAAGATATGATGATTTCTTATATGTTGATTAATACTTAATGACTGAGTGACCGCAGAGGAAGTTGAATGCTGGAATGTATTGTTGGCTTCGTGGTAGTTGTTTGTAAGGTGAGTCTCCAAATAGTCTGTGCCCTTTGGGAAAAGCTAACAGAGATGTTGGAATAACCAATTTCTACTGCATGACCCACCCCTGTTCTTTCTGTTTTTCTTCTATGGAGTCAAACATAATTTTTAAGACAAAATTAGACTGCTTTAATGTGTTTAAGGATAGGCTGTTAAGGTATTTTTCCTGAACTGTATGTGTACTGTAGCTAATAGGTCAAAGTGACAATATTTAAGTTAATGAAGGAAATTATCAGAGGTGTGAAGAAGCTTCATATGCTGGGTGTGATTGCAGTGATGTTGCAAACCTCTGATTAACCTCTCTTCAGAGGTGATATTCGGAGCATCAACTTTAGCTGGTTCCTAATGCCCTTTTTGTGATGCTGCTTATCACATACTGGAAGAAACGGAGTGAAAACTGTTGTGTGAAAAGTTCCCAAGTCTCCTTTACTCAAGTTTTTTTGGGGAGGGTGGGGATGCTCTGTGTTGAAAGAGGGATGAGTGTGGGAGTTGTCTTTTTTTGCTTTTGAAGATTTTATTTTTGGTTGCTTAGGAATGTGAACTGGGTAAGAAGATGTAGGGATGAGGAGAGGGAGAGGCAGGCTTGCTTGATAGCCTTCAGTTGCAGAGAGTTACCCATGACTGGTTTAATTTACAGCAAGTCTCCATCATGTTTCTGCATCTTTCAGTAATGAGAAATACCGTTAGCTACTTTCTTAGTACTTCAGCAAAGTATTCTAAAACACAGCCTAATTTTAAACATACGTGTATTTTTAACCCATACTCTGACAGGTAACACCCGAATCATCAATTTGGGGGTGCTTTGTTTTTTCATTTTCATGACAGATGCAGGTCTTCCTTCTTAAATATATATTGGCAATCTCTCTCTCTGTATGTAACTTTTGCATACAACTGTTCACTCAAATACATTAATTCTAAAAATTTATCTTTTAAGAATCGCCTTCAATAATATGACTTTGAGCAAGCCTTGGTATTGGAAGAATTTGTATTCCTTAGTGATAGACTTATGTTAGCATTATGACAACTGGGAAAAGTTCTTGACAGTTTAGTGTGGCATCTCTCATTTTCACTTAAGTTTTGATCCATAACAAAGGTGACTTCAGGATTTTTAGTCTCTCATTAAGCTTGTGATGTTGCAAGTTGGCATGATCAGTTGATGTTACGCAGTTGATGGACACATCACTGCTACGTTGGTTGTGTTGCTACTTGGAGAAGAAAGAAGCAGAGGGAATGCAATGTTATCTGTCAACAGAGGCAAATGAAGAAGCAAATGTTTGGGCTCAGACACTTTTTGCTTCCTTTCCCCCTTACAGTACAGGATTTTTTTTTAAATGGTAGAACAGTTTAATATTGTGTTTATGCTCTTGCACATATGTTAGCGCAAGTGTTAACAGGCAGGGGGAAAGGCTTCTAAGCTCCAGAATGGGACATATTAAGGGTGACAGAAGATACTGCATACGTTGATGTAACTTATAACAGGTGAACAAGGAAGGGGAACATAGCTGTGATGCAAAGGAAAATATGTGAGTGAATCTCAAAACCAAGCCAAACCTATTGCTAGCTAGAGCCAGAATAATAGTGAGAATAATAGAAGTTCTTGAATTGGGAATGTGTCTTGTAGTAAATGCAAACACATGGCTTTTTATGAGTTGACAGTGTTTAACAAATTATTTATTGCTACTTAAGGCTATCTGGAATAATGTCAGAAACCAATGAAGAAATGGACTGTGCCCTGTGTAATGATACATTTCCAGGTTTGTAAGTGGGGACAAGCTGGGGGTTCAAAACAATTAGTTATCAGCTTTTGTATCTTATTTAATGGTGCAGTTGCAAGTTTTAATTCAAAATGTCTATCTGGCTGAGGAGATGTATTCCCAGCCTCTTCATTTTAAAGAGACAAACGCCATTAAGCAGAGGAAATTTGGCTCCCTTGTAGCAGAAGGCTTGGATGTTTAGGAACTGCTTGACTGCAAGAGTGGCATTGGCACATGTTGAAGTGCTTGCTGAAGCAGCAGCATATACTTAGCTTTGTAGCTGAGAAACTGTGTGAAGAGGTTCTTCTGTTGAAGTGCTGTTCACCTTAAAAATCTCTCTTCCTGGTAGTGTTGAATAGTTATGATACATGCAAGTAATTGCATATTGCAAAGCAGTGAAGAGACACAGGCTGGTTGTTCTGTTTTCTCTTTCCAGTTTTTAAAAGCTTCTCTTCTAACATGACAGGAATAACTCACTATTAGATTAATATAATGCATTGGTTCTGATAATTTCAACATCAGTCAATTTGAAAGCCCAGATCTTCAAAGCTAAAATTAAAACAGCTGAGAGGCATAGTCACTGTAACAGGCTTAATTTACTGTGTCTGGCTCCTTGTTGTTGCCTAAGAAAACAAAACAACTTAAATTATCACAGTTGTATTTAGAACTGATTTTACATACACATGTGCAAACTTAATTCAAATAATTCAATAATTCTTTAAAAGGCAGTTCTTTTAGTTTTTTGAACAAAATACATAAGTCTTTAGGCAATGTTTGTTCCAGATGCTAGCTTCTGTGAAGATATCAGTTGTCTTTAATGTGTCTATCCTAATGCTACCAGCATTAAAGAAAATTCTAATTACTACTTTAATACTGTCATCCCCTTTATATCTGTGTTGACCATCCTTTTTATAAGGTTTTTGAAATAGTGGCTTCAGAAACTTGCAACCTATTCTCTCTGGCTGTTGTATAAAGAAATATTTTGCAATCCTTAGTAGTCTTATCTTGTAGTAGACCATTATCAATAATGGTTTTAAAGATAGCAGGGGTGCTTAAGAGAGGCTAAGCAAATTATCCTTAGTGAACATCTCCTGCAAATGCAATCACTTCACTGACTGTAGAGGATGCCCAAAGACACTGTTCAGCTCCTTGGCTGAGTTGTCTTTTTCTGTGTCTAGCTTGGGCCTTTGTCCATTCCAGAACAAGAAATGCTAACGCACTGTGCTGAAAATCTTTACCACACTCTTCAAGGAAACAACAGAGCAACTCATCCCAATGACGTAGTTCATCACCTCTCAAGAGGGGAAGCGGTATACTACTTACCATTGCTAGAAGAGAAATCCCAGGCTGTTTTCTTTTTCTCAGTCTGTGGAAACCTTTCCTGAGGAACATGCTTACAGCCACCTGCCTTTCCCCTGTTTCCTGCCTGTCCTTATTTAAGGACCAATTCTCAGGCCTTTTACCTACAGTCATCACTGAAAAGAACCAACTACTCTGCTAGTGTCTTAGAATAACTGTATACTCTTTTAAAATAAATATTCCTCCCTGTCCTTTATCTGAATCGGAAGTGAAATTTCATGAAAAATGAGACTTAGAACTTAGGTGTTGTTTTGAATTTTGTGTTTGTAGATGACAGCTGCTAGGGTACAAACCCACAGTCTTACTGTTCCAGTGCGGTGACATTCTTCTGATGTCTATATTGTTGTCTAGTGTGGTTGGACAATTGCTTGAGATCTCTCCTTCACTGATCTTGGGAACTAGACTAGGAGAGAGAATATATTTAGGCTAGGCAATAGGTACATGCTAGAATCCATATTCACTGATTGGACAAAAGGGAAAACAAAATGGAAAAACAAAAAAAAAAACCAACCCTGTGCTGCTGCTTTCTCTTGGCTACTGAGTTCCTGTATTTCCGGGGTGGTGGATAGGGAAGTGGATGCACACCTAGGTCTTTCCTTACTTTCTGATGAGGAGACACTTGGGCCGCTCATCCAGATTTCTTAGGGTTAGGAGGGAAGGGAGTTACCCTGATCTTCCCTTAAGAAGTGACTTAAATACTGGACTTTAGTGTGTGTGGCTGTCTTACGGGGGAAGAGGATCTCAGGTGAGAATGAAGAAATGGATGAGGTGTATTAGGAGGAGGACCTTAGGGTTTGGGGGGAAAAGAAAATGCATTTGTGATACCTGCCTCCACTGAAGTGAGTTAATCAAAACTGAAGTTCATTAGGTTGTAAGCATATTCTTGTCTTCTGAAAACTTAGTTATCAAAACTTTCAATTTGATTCTTTTTTCCTTTTAAAGTTTGATTTCCCAAATTCTGTCACTTGTAGAAAGACTTTCAAATCTAACGTATGGTTTGAGTGCATTTATAGGGATTTAACTTGCTTTGGTTTTGTTTTGATTAAATGCCTTTTGTAACTACGTAGAGAGCATCTACCTCTGGACAGAGAAATATCAGAGTGGTATTTTAGCAATACTTCACTGGCTTGATGTTTGAAGATGGAGACAATCACTTAAGAGATCTAGCCTATTTTTGTACAACTTGTAATGCCTTTCTATACATGCAGTATGTGTAGGGGAATATAGTTTAATTTTCTTGCTCGGAACCATGAATTTTATAAATCTTAGATGGTTCTATTTCTGACTTCTGACTGCTGTCAACATAATCAGCAGCTTGTTTCATAATTTACATAGTTGTTATAGCTCATAAATAGTAGTGGTTCTATTTTAATTTTGTTGCTATTAGAGTTCACTGTTTACAATAGCAGTGAAATGTCTAATGAAATTAAAAGCTGATGTATTTGAGAATTGCTACTAATAAAGAAGCTAGCAATTCAGAATTTGTGCCATTCTGATAAATTATATAACCTGGATTTCCTCAAGGCATTTTAACTGCCTGGAGCAGACACAAATGTAGAGCAGTGCTAAGAAGAAGTTGCTGTGACTGTGACCGATAATCACATTATCAGTCACCAGTTTGATTTCTTGTGTGTGTGTGATCTTATTGGCAGCTCAGCTTTACTTGGGGTCATCCTCTAGCTTGACTCCGTGTTAGTGCAGGCTATAAAAAGCCTGTCTTAATGAGCAGATATGCTTTTATTTTGAAACATGAATGAGTAAAACCTAGTAGTAACTTCAGCGCTTCCAATCATGGCAAACATGACACATCTCATTAGTGCTTTCAGTGTGTTACAGATACTGCGTGGCTGCCTCACGTTACATGGCTCATCCGTTCCAGGCAGCATGATGTGCTGGACAAGCTTTAGGTGCTGTTTCTACTGAGGCAAGTCTTAAAGGTGGCAGTGATTTGAACCCTACTTCCTCAATACGGTTTGTGCGCTTGATCTGGGTCCAAAGTTACTGCAAAGTCTCTACTAACCAATAGTAAAGATGTGAGCTTTGTTTTCCAGCTTCCTGAAAACTCATGGTCGGTCAGCTCAGCTGCTGCGGGACTGGGGCAAAACACTGCGAGTCCAGCTATAGCATGTTAAGCAGGTGGAGGAAGAGTCAGGCTCTGAGTCCTGATCTCTTCCTGAGTTTTAACTCTGGATCACCAAGTTAATTGCTGAATGTATAGTTAAGAGAACGTACCTGTTAGCATGCAGGACTACTTGATAGTAAGCTATGAAGGTATCCTGATACATGAGATGGAATGTGAAGAAATAAAGATCTAGGTTCACATGCAAAAATGAGCTAAATCCAGTTCATCATTTTAAGTCCACTGCTAGATGTTTCAAAATGCAGAGTAAAGAAGGAAACCAATTTGTTGCATTTGAAACTTTGTCAACTTCTAGTAGTAATGAAGAGCTGCCCAAAGAACTCTGAGAAATAAAAAGCTACCTATGATTAAGACTTTTGTTGATAGACTGTGTAAGTGGGGAAAAACATTGGCCCAAGAAACAAACAAACAAAATACCAAACCTAAACCAAAATATGATGGCAGTTTAATGATTGCAAGGATCGTGTGTCTTCATCCCTTGTGCTGATTGAAGTAGAAACCTGCAGCTGCTTTAAACGCAAAATCTGTTGCTCCTCATGGTAAATGAAGTAGTTGAGCCCATGGAAGAACGGGCATGGATGCACCCAGGGGCTGACCAGAGATGGTCTTGTCAATTCTGTGGACTCCCTGTAGTTGCTTATTCGGGAGGACCCAAGAGCATCTAGAGAACCTTGTGATGCTAAAAACACTAAGAAAAAAGACAAGGCAAAGAATTATGAAATGGCTTCCTTATTGGTCTCCTGACAGAAGCAGGTTTAGTCTGTTGAAGGGCAGCAGCTGCATGGCTGGTGTGGCTGAGGCTGGGAAGTTGAATGCAGTGGAGTAAGTTGGGGCTGAATTTCCCTGAGTTGGTCTGCAGGCTATTAGCTGCTCATTTAGTGCTGCCTTCACGAGTGAAATAGTTGGGAAGTTTCCAGACAGTGAGTTGGCTCGTGTAGCGATTGCAGTTTTTCCTCATCCCCTGCCAAAAATATCGAATACCTTTTGGGCTTATAGAGAATTGTCATACAGCCTATAGTTGTGTGTTTAGGCCTATAAAATCTCGAACTGAAGATGTGCTATCTACTGACTTTTGTGGTCTTTGGCATCTTACAGGGGAAGGGGATATCCTGGTTTTCCAATGGGAAATGTAATGCCAACTTCTGGCAGGTTTCAGCCTAACATTCACAGCATCTAGAGGTAACTTCACTCACAGTTTGAAGCGTTTGCTAGACTCTGCTATTTCTCCATGCATGTTTTCATGGAAAGTAAAGGTGGTATGTTTTGAGAATAGTTAACTTTTTTCTACTCTATACATACAAAGTCATTTGGAGTCATACAGTCCTGTGTATGTGCTGCTTAAAATAATATGGGTCAATGTATATTCTGTGCAGCCTATATAGGATCTGTGAATTTTAGATCACTGAGAAGATGCATCATCTTTCACATTTTTATTTATCTAACAGGGCTTACCAGCTTCAGCAGAGTGACTACCTGGGATAGTTTTAAGGAAGCACAATTTGCAAATGAATGTCTGAAGACAAGCAAGCAAAAAGAACCTTAAGTGAAGGAAAGCCCAACAATTTTGAAATTGCTTGCTTTTATTATTATTTTCTTAAATTATTTTTATACCGAATCTAATGCTTAAGACTTACTGGTGCTTAAGGCTTTGAGATGCTATGAGCATGGAAGAGATCATTAATATACTAAAAGCTGTTTCAGGTCTTTACCTTGAAAATGATTTATTGTTTGAATCAATTTTGGGGGTCTAGCGCAAAGCAAAGCTACACAAGCATTTTGGGAAGCATTATCATTTTAACACAGCAACTTCCTTTGTCAGTGTGAGCTGCTGTCCCAGGAGACTCGCTTTAGATTCCCCACTGGACATGTGACAGGTAGGTAGCACCTAGTCCTTGTCATTTTATCCCGTTTTACACAGCATTGCACTCTTGAGTCTTCTTGTCATGGTTCAGCCACATCCAGCTCCTGCTGCTGAGAGCTGGAATGTGCCAACCTGTATTCTCTGGGTGTGCTACGTGGGCTTCTATTGCCAGACAGCCTGAATCAGTTGGCTTCTGCAGCCATATGATAGCTGAAACCCTGCGCCTCTGGAAACTTCAACATTTTTTTTTTTTTTTTTTTTTCTCCTCTTTGTGCAGTTTGTGTGCTTTGTTCCTGCCTGGGTGGGGACTTTTCCAAGTATTCTGTTCAGCTCTGAATAGCTGCTAATGCTTAGTTAATTTTGAGCAACAGCTCTATAGCACAACTCTTCTTTTACTTCTCTAAGAGTAGATTTATTGACCCAAACCGCATTGCTTCTTCCATGATGCTTGATACTTCCCTCATCTACTGCTCCTCTGAGCCTTTTTTGACAGATCTGCAGCAGCCCTGTTTCAGTATTGCGTGTCACCTTTTACTATAGACTTTCTGTAGGGAGCTTCCAAGAAAGATATAGTGAGAGTGAGTGTGTGTGTGTGTATATATATTTATAAGGATTGCAAAATCTTGCTCTTTGCAAGGTGTGCGTGTGTGTATGTATATATATGCATTTTTTTTGTTTTATATTGTTTTTGATAGGATAATATCTTCCAAAGTTCAAATGTTAGAAATAGGGAAATATTTTCTCTCTTTCTTTATCTTCCTTCTCTTTCTCCTCTTTTGACATACTTAATTTGAAGAGCAGGACAGTGACTTCACCTTAAGCTCTATAGTGAATGTTTGCATAAAAACTGGCTAAATGGAGCGGCAAAGAAGGAATAGAAAAAGCAATTTTTCAACACTTGTGGTTGAATTCTTGGAACAGTGGGTTCTAAAAACACAGGGATTTTGGTGAATGAGAAATTTATTCTACAGTATGATAAATGATTGTGTATTTGAACTACTGACTCCTAACTTCTGCCTGGGACATGTAGAGTCATTGGCTTATTTAACTGGCCTCTATTATTTTTGAGAGGAATGTGGAAGTTATATATAAAGATTCTCAAGAGGGGAATAAGTGTTTAGACTGAGTGCAGGGGCTACTTCTGCTTTCCAAAAGAAAGAGGTATTTTAAATGTGAGTCCTATCAAATATCCTAATGCAAACCAACTCCAGCTGAAGATTACTTGGTAAATTTTACTGATTTTATATTATCTTTTTGGAAATTACTTTCTATGACTGAATGCAAATAATGCTTTGTCTTCAGCGCTTTTTTAATCCATCTGCAGGGGAGGCAATTGGTGAATTCCTAGATGGCTTTAATAAGGCTTTTGATGTAAACCTCCACAATGTGCACGAATACTTTTGAGATGAGCTTTTTTCAGACATTATCTTTACAAACTACAGAGCCCACTCCACATGTCTGTATGTGTGAATGTTAGCAGAAAACAGAATAAAAATGAGTTAATGTATTTTGTTCAAATGTCAATTTTAATAAGTAACTCTTTTTTAAAAACAGAATTGTTTTGAGATATATATATATATATATTTTTTTTTTTTCTTCCTGTTTCCTTTTGCAGTCAGGTAATTTCACATCTATTTACATAAAGATTCAAGCATTATCCTTATTGTCTATGAAGGAAAACTGCATTGAAAAGGGATCCTATGGATTCTCAGCCAAAACTGTGAAAATTAAATAATGCTTTTTCTTAGTTATTGGCTGCCGTATCATCTGCAAAGTTGTTGTACTACTTGAAGCGTGTGGGGAGAGCTACACAAATAATCACTTCAATCATCATTTTTCCACACGGATAACCCGTTGCGTGCTGTGACTAGTCCCCATTTGTCATTTGAGCGACAGCACTGTCAGCCAGAGAGCTGAAACGCTCTCTGTTGTGCAGTGTTTCATGAACATTGAAGACAACATGACATTTCTTTCACTGCGCATAGGAAACAAGTTGACACATTTATTCCAGTTAGCCAGCGAGCCTTTGCCTTTCATCTCCTATATGAAAGGATGCAAGGAGTATAGATAAACTCTTGACATCTACTGAAGACAAGTATTTTATTAGTAATGACCTGGAGTTGCATCTATGTATGGTATTACTTCCAGGTATAGCTACGTCATCCGTTTTAAATTCTTCTAGGGTTTTTCTTCTAAACCTTGTAAGTTTAATTTTCAGTTGAAGATAGAAAGCATCAGACTGCTGGGCACTTGGGATAACGTTGGTTCTTTCCATTTCTCAGTGCTGAATTCATGTCTATGTATATACATTTTAATGGAAAGACCAATATGTACTAGTTTCAGGAGGAAGAGATGTAGCTTAAAGGCTCAGACTGTCTGCAGAGAGTTTTCTAGCACTTAAGTGGCTATTACCCTACAACTAGTTTGTGATGGGGCAGGGGATGTTCATTTTATGCTTGCCTTTTTCTCTTTCCTTTGGGGCTTCAAATATAGGACTAGTCTGTTTTACTTCCTTCCCTAGAGGCAAAAAGAGATGACTTATTTTCATTGATTGCAATGGAAGTCGCATATTGGTCTGAAAAACCTGTTTCTTGAGCTGCCTGTTCTTGTTAGTTGGTTTGATTTGATGTGTTTTAAGTCTCTTCAGAGCTGACTGTTTTGTTTCATTGTTCATGCCCTCCTTTTTTTTTTTTTTTTTTTTTTTTTTTTTTTTTTTTTTTTTTTTTGCTCTTAGTCAAAGAAAAATTCCCTATATCTTTTACATAAGGATGGAGGTGAAAAGTTGCCTTGGTGGTGTTCTGGATTTTTGGCTAAGGTAGTACATTCTTTGCATAACCTTCTGTGTGAGCCTTGATCAAGGCCAGATATTTACTCCTCTTGCCTTTACTGTGGGGAATTTGGCTCATTCATAAGGAAACTTCTTACACTGGTCTCTTCTGGTTATAGCCGGATACTGTTTTGCCTCTTGCCTGCTGTGAAGGGATGTGCTTAGTGCATCTTGACCTTGCTGGTAATTCCAGTTCAACATGAAGCTTTGGGGTATATTCTGATATATAATGCTTGTGGGATAGTAATGGGAAGCAATAGTTTTGATTTCTTTCAAAGAGATGTATTTTCTACCTAATTAAAAAAGTAGATCTGTATTTCCAGGTGTTCAGGACAAAGTTTACCATCAGTGTAAATACCCTTTCCTTTCTTCCTGTGGTTCCTGAGCTTCTATATTGATTTATAAAGTGCAAACCCTTTGAATGGGAGGCAGGGGTGGGGATTGAGGATTGTCTCCTTCTCCCTGTATGCTTGGAATAAAGGAGAGGAGTGGGAGTTAGGCCTATGAAACTATGGGCTACCTGTGGAGTGATGATATTTTTATCATCCTACATAAGTGGAGTTCCAATGCAGATAAAAACAACACGTGGGGAAAATCTACCATCATTTTTGGGCTTGCTGCATTCTATTTTCTTTATTTGTTTTCAGCTTATGCCTTTCTCTGCTTCCTATCTTTTTCCAGTTTGGAGAGAAAAAGAATTCTTTGAAAATGTTACTTTGCTGTGGCTCCCTGGTCTGTTCTGAGGTGCTGCTTTGCCTCACTGATGTTTTTTTTTTTTTTGTAGGCCTTCCTGCAAGCTCTGCCAGAGAGAACTGGGAGTCAGGTACTGGTGCTTGCAAGGTGCCGCTCAGAGTTGTGACAAATCCTTCTGGGTTTTTGTTCTGTGATTGTTTAGTTTACTTTGGAAAAGACTTGATTGATTTCCCTGGGGCTGCCAGTCCTAGAGGAGTAAAGGACCTGAGCTCTGTGACAGCACTTGCTGTTCAGTCTAAAGATTGTGTGGCTATTAAAAGATAAAAATTATAAATCATTGCTCAGCATGATGGAAAGGAGTGATGGAAAGGAGCGCTTTGTACTTCAGTCTGCCTGTGGAAGGGGGGTTCTTCCTCTGCCATCGTTGCCATCGTATAGGAGATGCTGTAAGACTTATGCAGGTTTTATGGAACCTGTTTTAAATGTGAATTTATGAAGATGGCATATGACAAATGGAGAAATAAAAGGTATGGTGCAAATTTGCAGTTGAAGATTCCCAGAAGTTACATTTCAGGTGTGTGTTTTTTTTTTTTTTTTTCTTTTTTTTTTATAAAGAACCCTCCTGCTCTTGAGCTTTATAATGCTTTTCTATATAGGGAGAGCAGAGTGTTCCTGGCTTGAATTAAAGGCAATAAACCTAAAGATGGAAAAGGAAAGGTGCAGAGAACTAGAGAAACTGCTCTCGTGGCCTTGACCACTAGACTGCTGCTATTGCAGTAGGTGCTGGTACTTGAATAGATGCAATATTTACCTTAAAGCGAGCAAGCTAATAATACTGAGGGAGACAGAGTTTAGGAAAAGGTGTGTGTCAGTCATAGAAAAGTATGTACTTTTTCACAGGATGATCCGAACGTGTACAGCACAACTTTAGCCTCATAGCTATAGTCATCAGCCTCTACAGTCTGCCCTGAGATGAAATATTAGAAACCCAGGGCTTAATGTAGCCTATGAGATAATTTTATTTAGACCTTTAAAAAACTGAAAAGTTAGCAAGCCAACAAGACTGAGTGTATTAAAGTGTAGGCATCATGTTGCAAACTTTTCCAAAACTGACTGCTGTGTTATGCCAATGTAAAATTGTTTTAGCCCTCACTGACACTGATTGAGAATAAATGGCCCATTAGAATATAGGAATATAGAAACTGGCTTTTCTATTCTTCCTCTTTCCCCTGCACAGCAAATCTAAATGACCCTTCAGAACAGTCATTTGGTAGAAGCTTTATCCTCGTTGTTTGTAGGTATAAGCTAAGCATTTACTCACCTAATTTAGATATATGAGCATAGCATATTGAGGCCTCAAACTCTAAATGTCACTAGGTTGAGTTGGTGGTGGTTGTTTGTTTGTTTTTGCAGACCTGGGCTTCTGAAAACTTGGAGTATGAATCTTTTAAAAATAGAAGAAGCTGTTCAGCCTAATTGGTGAGTTTGAAATTGTGTATCAGGTGTAATAGCAGGACTTGAGAAGGCCACAAAATAAATCTGCCAGCCAAAAAGGATGATTATGGAATTACCTACATGGACTCATTGAATCACATTTGAGGATAGTGGATAAAGTGCTGTCCTTTACACTTGACCCTTATCTCTCCCCCAAGTCTGAATTGATTTTTCTCTGTTGCTCCTTACCACACTTTCTTATTTTTATGTATGAGCAAGAATTGCCCAGGAAACCAGTTAATGAAGGACTCTGTTCTGGGGCACAAGCATACCTGCCTTCCTAGACTGGTCTTTGAGGAGCTGAATGATACTTGATAATAAAATTACAAAAATAATTCAGCTTGCAAGGAATCCCTGGAGGTCACCTGGTTCAAAGCAGACCGATTAGACTGGGTTGTCCAGGACTGTATCCATTTCAGTTTTTAATATCTCCAAGAGGTTGTGGAATCTCCATCTTTGTTCTTGTTCCAATATTTGACCATCTTCATGGTGGAGGAAAAGCAATTTTGATAGCTATTTGGAATTTCTTGTCTGTCTGTGTTTGTATTTTCTTGTCCCTCTTATCCTATCACAGTACACTTCTGAAAAGGGTCTGGATCCATCTTCTCCATGCTTTCCCATTAGATAATTGAAGATAACAGAAATTTTCACACCCAGCCCTTGGCTTTCCTTTCTTAAGGGTTAAGAAGTTCAGTTCTCTCCTCTTTACTTGTACCTCACCAGATTAATGCAATACAATTTATTCTTAGTAAATCTATCTTTTTTTTTTTTTTTTCCCCATATTCTTGTCCTCAGCTGCCACCTTCTCTCTTGAAGAATGAGACGCTTCACCATTTGGCCTCTAGATGATTTGTTCCTGAGCTTGGCTGTCTTTTGAAGGGAAGGGAAGAAATTCCCCTTGAATTTCTCCCCTTTACCTGCCCCTTAGCACACCCAGTTATTACTCTGAATGGCTCTGAAGACAAACTGTCTTCGGTTGGACTGACTTCATGTGGACTGACTTGGTTATTCTGTTTAGGGAGATATCACAGATTCTATTTGTAACTAACCTTTTTGTATTGGAGAAAGGAGTATGTGAGAGTGGCAGTGACACTTTGAAACTTGAATTGTTCACTAAATTTCCTCATGTATCAATGGCTGTCTTTGCTTGCAAAGTGATCTTAGTTTAACTGTTTCAAAATTTACTTGGCTTCAGTAAGATGGACTTACTATGAAAGAATAATAAAGCTTAACTGAGCAGAGTAAATCATGTTGAAATTACAATTCATTATAAGTTTCTATTCATTTTTCAGATTGGATGTCCTAAAGCTGACCTGACCTAAAGGAATGTTTTGGAGCTAGACAGCAAGATTCCAGAACAGCCCTGACTTACTGCTATATTTGAAGAGCAAAAATAGGCTTTGCATTTTCCATGCGACCTTGGGCAAGATATTATAGATTTGTTGTGACTCATTTTTTTGCATATATAATGGACTAATAGCAGTGCTCAGATTCTTATCAGGGTTGCAAGGATATATCCAATAAAGATCATAAAATATACATATAGTCAAGTGGTGAACCATATGAATACTTTAGATAAATGATAATGTATCATTTTTCATTTCAGCTTCCCAGAATAGGTAGCATACTGACAACTTAAGATGCATTCCACACATCTGCTGTGCTGGCAGATTGCTATTGAGAAGTCATGTCCAGCTTCCTGACTTGCAGGGTCTGCCACCTTCTTTGTACTGGAGATGGTGTGGTCAGAGGCTGAGCTGGTCAACTTGCTGATTTTTACAGAAAATGTCATGCCTCCCATCCCAAATGAAATGCTCGCTTTCTGGCAAGTGAGCTAATTCGGCAATCACGTTGGTGAGGGGTTAGCTTGGTGTGGAAGAAGTAGTAGGAACATGAGGTAAAGAGGAAGGTAGGTGATCAGAAACATTACTTGGTGGTTGCTGCCCTCTGGGCAAAACAAAGAAACACCTTTGGGGATGCATTTGGTTTCCTCTTGGCCTCTTACAGGCAGGGCATCCTTCCTAGGTCTTCATCTCTTTCAGAAGAACCCAGATCCCCAGGGTGCAAGGCTGTAGATTGTGGCAATCCACAGTGTCTGAGGTTACTTCAGTTAACTGTAGCTTTGTCTCATGGCAGTGTCACTACGAACCATTATCAAGCCAATTTTCAGAAAGCAAAATTCTACTTACTTGGGTCAGAAGCATTATATAGAGAAAATTTTCTAAATAACAAGAATATATTATTTCTCCTGATCAGCCTTTTGTTTTCTAGGTAGGACTCTAACATACTTGGACATTCTTAGATTTAGAATATGCACCAGGTAGAAAAGATAATGTAGAAATGTAGAATCCTGATCTGTTGGCTCTAACTTCATTTAGACTCTTCCTGCACTTCTTTAAATTATATATGTTTAGACTTCTTCAGTAACAGAGAAATGCAGACATGTCATAATTGTCGTTTGTTCTTATATTTGAGAATAAAGGGAATTTTGTAAATATCTGTGGTGCATACAGGCTAACCTCTGAACTGTTCTATTCTTTAATACCATGTAGGAAAGTATTGAACGCAGCCAAAACTTTTGTCATGGGTTCTGCTTGTGCAATAAGTGGTGTAAATAAGCTTGGTTTGCTAGATACCTTTCTTAGGAATTCTTGAAGATAATCATTAGTGGGGAGATAAGGAGGAGAAAAAAAAGTGTAGGAGAAATCTAGAAGCCTGTGGCCTGAAGGGGCAGGAAGCTGAAAGCAGATCTGGGGACAGAGCTCCTGCAGGTGGATTCCCTCCTATGCCTGACGTTTTTAGGCTTCAGCTTATTCAGAAGCAGGCATCGAGCACCTCTGTCCCCTGGAGTGGTCACTTGTGCAGTATTAACAGGAGGAAAATCCTGCAAGCCAGTTTGACCCAGCTCATACAGGGAATCTGATTTGTGCAGCTTGTTGGTTCATGTCCCTTGAGTGCACCTGGGTGCAAATCCAAACAGGTAGTTAGGGGAATTTGCCGTATCAACACGTGGTGAGGAGTGTGGCTGCTGGCCTGAGAAAGCTGACGCTGCACAGACAGGGGTTGTACTGAAGTGATGCCACCCCATGCTATGGGATTGTCACTGCTGCTGCCTTGTGGACTCCATGTGTCTCTTACTCTGGTGTCTGGAGTGTGACTTGTAGCCTGTGGTAAGTGTGAAATCAAATCCTCAAAGACACGAGCGCAGCACAGCGTGTGGAAGCTCCTGTACATGACGGCGTGTGTGCTTGGCCTCATCTGTAACAGCAGAACATCTAATCATTTCATCTATCTCAAGTAACTGGAGTAAGTATTTAGAACACGCAGTCTGATACATAGTTACTTAGAAAAAAGCCTGTATGTGCAGACAACACAATAGAGCTCTATTGAGTAATAGCAATTGCAGTGGTGCAAAGCGACTGAAAAGGAAAACATGTAGTAGCTATGTATTATACAACTCTTCCTCAGAACGTAAAGGTGATTTTTTTTCAGGGAAACGTAAAGATTAGAAAGAAAAATGGGGTGATAAAAGCTGATGGCAAGTATATGCAGAACTTTATTACGTGTTATATAACTAGATTGCTGGAAACAGGCCCACAAAAATATATCATATTAACTAAATCACAAAAAGAAGTGAAAGGAGCATGAAGAGTTCACATAGTAGATGCTTATGTCCCAAGGCAGTATTAACTGAGTACAATAATTACAGATGATATTACCTTTTAAGTCTCAGGGTAAAGAATGAAAATAAGTGGCTACTGGTATGAAACATTTTAGAACTTAATTTTCTGTCTTGCATTTTCCCTTTCTAGAATTATGGTCCTTTTATGTAGTCTTCTTCATTACAGTTTGTAAAAGAAACGAAATAACATTGTTTCCAAGTCCCCGTGGTTTGTTAATACATCATTTCTTTATGAGCTTCACTTTACTGATTTATTTTCAACTGAGCTAAAGAAGTTCAGTTCGGAGAAAGTGCCGCTGCTTGTGCACAAATATAGCCTGCAATATAATTGCATTAGCATTATCAAATAAACGAGGAGCACAAATTTTCTCTCCTAGAATATAATGCGAGTTTATCCTTACAATTGATGTGTTTTATCTGGTAGGCTGCCTAATTTTCCTGGCTCCTTGTGCCTCCTCTCTAGGACATAATCTAAATCCATTGAAAAGCTGCCATCAATTCCAGTGAACTTGGGATCAAGGCCTTAAAATTCTCAATTCTAAGCTTTGCAGGAAGAAATGTTGATGACTTATCCAGTGCTGATTACTGTGAAGACCTTGTTTTGAGATCCTTGGTCTGTGCTTCATTAATGATTGTATATTTAGCACAGAAACACTGAAACTATTTTTGTAAAGTAGACTCTAGTATTGTGTTAAAATTGCTTAAGGGTTGTGTGTGTGATTTTTATTTTTTTAATTTAATCATTAATGTACATGCTTGTGGTATATGTTTTCTTCTATAATAGAAAGAAAAACTGTATAACAAGAGCCATGTTTTATATAAGCTACAAAACAGAAACCTCACATAATTAAATTATGGTTTTGCAGAATATTAATATTAAACTTTTGCACTTTGTGTATCGGGAGATACTTTTTGATCCAAGCAGGGCATATGCTTTTAAATAGCTTTGGAAATAAGCAATGCACTTCTGTGAGCATGCATGCTGATATAAACAAGGACGATTTAATGGTTTTAAAAAAGAAAAGATGACAAAAATCAACTGATCTGCCTTGTTTCTACCTCTTCAGAGCACCTACCTTCAGCTCGCAGGATGGTTTACTGTTTAGGTTTTGCTCTGCTTGTCCTCTGGGGCCCAGTGCTTCTAGTGCCTGCAGATCAGGTGTGCTGCAGAGTAGGCAGCTGTCGTGTGCAGGATGCGAAGGACCATATGAACCTGAGTATAGATGTGAGGACTGCACTTGCTTTCCTTGGCTAGTTAATTCTATAACCTTATCTTCTTTGTTTTCAGGAAACTGAATCAACATGTTTCAGTCAGATGCAAAGAAAGACACTTTATTGTTTTTTTTTTTTGTTTGTTTGTTTGTTTTTAAGGAATCATTATCTATCAGCAATCTAGTTCTTGTCTAGATGAGACTAGGTGAAGTGCACGGACAAAGTGACTGGCAGGATGGCTGACTGCCCAGCTTAGGTGATAGGTTATGGTGAGCGCGTTTGGCTTACGAAGCCTCTGATGGCACATAGACGTCTATGGTTGATATTTTGGTTCTGGTGGCAATGAAAGTGTAGAGATGTGACTATGAGGCTATGACATGAATAACTTTCCAAACACTTGATAGATTAGACTTGGCTTCATAGATCATTTAAGCCAAGCTGGTCAGATGTCAAGCTCACTGTGTGATTGAGTTGTTTTTTTGTAAAGGCAATATGGATGTATTCCAGTTCTATGAGAGTAGAAATGATCTCAAACAAGTAGAGAAAGTTGGAGGTTGCACTCATTTTTAACGGTGTTACTACCATATAATGCTGTATTACTGTATAATTGTGGTGAATACTGTTCTTTACTGAGATTAATGCCTCTTGAGCAGTACAGAGCACAAATAGTGAAAGAGAAATCTTTCCTAAAAGCTAAAGAGAAGAAATAAAGGCACAAAATGACAATCTGTCTTGTTTAGCTATTAGTTTAGCAGAGGATTGAAATTAATTCTCCACCTTCCAGATCAGTGTCCCAGCCATTACATTTTGCTTTTTAGCTTATCCTTTTTAATTGTGTTTCTACCATGAGACACCCTGGCCCTGGTTTTCATCTGTCCCTGGCATTTGCGCAGACTATGTCTATGTTAGCAAACAGTGCAGATTAATAGAAGCAGATCTATAGAGCAAAGGATTTAGTGCTGTAGACTGAGTATTGATAATATACATGTTTGGGAGGTTTAAACAGGATTAGCTGTAGTCTGGTTCCTTACCCTGAATATCTGTAACGAGCTCCTGAATATTAGTTTCGCTCCTGAAGCAAGTCTACAGGTTTAATTTAGTCCAGATAAGTCTTATTTGCTTATTCTTAGACTGTTCCAAGAAAAAAAGCTAAGTGGTGTTGGTCAGGACTTTGATCTGGCAGATGTAAGAGTTCAGCATGACTTACATATATTTGGCATGTAATACTTTGCAAGTGGTTCTTAGTGTTATTTTTTTCCTCCTTTCCCTGCCATTTGAAATCAAATAATTTTGAACAGCAGAATTAAACTGCTTCTTCAGGCATGCAGTAGTTTTGTGAGTCAGTAGCAGGAATTAATGGCAATGTGATTTAATTGCAAGATTTCAGAAAGAGGAGTTGGCTGTTGCTCAGCAGAGTTTTGCACATTACCTGGGAAAGCCTGTTCGTAGTGTTTCGCATGTAAGCAAATTGGGATTTCATTAATGTGTGTGTGTTGGGGGGGAGATTGGCTTTGTCATCCAGAGAGCCATTACCCATAGGAAAATGGGAGATGCTTAAGACTTTCTGAAATAGGTAAATTTCTCAGCCCTTAGTTTTCTCAAAAGTGATTTTTTTTTTTTTTTTCTTGACAGTTCAGGCTCGCAGTCTTCATCACATCAAGGCCATATTTTTTCAGTGACATAAACAAGTGAAATGCAGCTGAAACTGCTGTGGGCAGTATGTGATAGACTGGCAAGGAATTTGGCAGAAAGGAAGAATGCCCAGGTTTTGAATTGGCTCTTGGGACTAATTTGAAATACCTTAAAGTCATTTGATGATTAAACCATTAATGAACTTAAGCTGTGTCTTCAGTTCAGCTTGACCGGTAATAAGTTCATTAAGTTATTCATTACCCAACATTAAATTTCTGAGCAGTAGCTTTCAGCAACACTGTAAAAAGGTGAATATTAATCTAAATTACTATAAATGTCTGTTATTCATTTCCTCCTGCAGTATAATGACTGCACATGCCAGGCACACATTATAATCTTGCTCTGTTTTGTGCTTCTGTGCATTTTAAATCTCTACTCAAGCACTGTCTGGCTGTCCAGTCACTTCCTGCCAGCCTGGAGAATACAGCCCCAAACCAGATCTTGTCTTGTACATGCGTGCAGATAATTGCAGCTTTTTTGGGTGCATCTTTATTGCCATTTCATTTCCAAAGCCAGTGATGTTTTGGATGTAGAGAGCAAAGCTCAGGATACTCATGTGCTGGTTCACATCTGGCTTTGCTTTCATGTACTTCTCTATATTGTCCTTTAAGTTACCATCATCTCCATCTTCAGTGGCCAAGGGAGATGGCAACGTTGTCCCTCAGGTTGGGCCTTGCAAGGGCACAAAGCCTTCCATGTTGTCCAAAGTGCTGCCCTCTTCCTTTCTCCTGGAATGAAAGTCTGTTGCAAAATATTTGGTATAAATATCTTTCACAGACCTGTGGTGGGAAGAAATGTAGCTCTCTCAGACCATGTTTTATGTGCCCATAAGACCAAAATCATTTCTAAACCAGCAGATTTTTTTTTTTTTTTTTAATCTTACTGTATGTATATGTGTTCTGAAGGATGTGGCTACTGGACTGACAGTTTTGTCCCTCTGTCTATGTAGTGAGAGAACCTCTCACTAGCCTTTTAAAAGCACTGATTTTGCCACTAAACAAGGCTTTTGACTTTGCTTTGCCATAGGCAGGAGCCCCCACACTACCCAGGACAGTGATCTTTCCTTAATGGACTTTTTAAGTTTGGTAAAACCAATGAAATATACCTTTGCTGTTCATCTCGCTGTATTTGCTCACAAATAGCTTTGGGCAAAACCTCACCTGCACTGTCCTCTTTTTGAGATAAAACGGCCTGTTCCTTAAATCACTTTTTCCTCTTCCTGCTTTGGAGAGGTTTTTGTTCAAAGGAGTTGGTTCAGAAGTTGTGCGTTATTTATTTACTAGAAGCGTTTTAAAGATTCTATCACTGAGATCAATTCTTCACTGCTCTTACTACCCCGCTTGCAGCTAAGTGGACCAGATCATCATCTGCTTCTGCCATCATTTTTTCAGATATGCTGTCATTTCCAGGACCAGGTTTTGCTTAGCTGTCTGACTGCTTGCTGTCTCCCTTCCCAAGATGTTACCTGCTTTTGCAGTCTGTTTACAAAATGTTCTCATAATTCTCCTCTTGCTTCTTCAGAAAGTCATTTTCTCAGAGCATGGAGAGAGCTTCTGCAGTACAGAAGTGTTTGTCCCTGCTGATCTTTACTATTCTGAATGCCTTGTTTGTCTCTGCTCTAGTACTGGCTAACTTTTTTCTTTGTTTCCTTTGAGGTAGGTTTTTCGGGGTCTTGACTTTTTGCAATGTCTATAGTTCATGTGGTAACTTAATAACATCTCTTTGCTTTTAATTTTTTCCTTTGGGGGAGCAGATACTGTTCTGTGATACCTGGAGCTGCTTTGGTTCCTCAGATGGTTGCTCTGTTGTCCAGATCTCATTCCTGGGCTTCATACCACAGTATTTTAATTCCTTATTCCTTTAAGTTTGCCAGTGCCTCCACGCTGTATCTTCATAGTTCATCTTTCTGGCAGAGATTATCCTGGAGAAGAATGGTAGTTGCTGGGATGGCAGATCCAGATACCTATTGACATTAAGGTAATCCTTGCTGCTTTTGTTCTGGTATCATGGCAAACTTCAACGATGTCACTCAGCACTGTGCAGGTCTCTTTCCTGGCCAGCCTGTGTTGGAATTGCATAGTGCATGGGCTTGACAGCTGTGGATCTGCAAATGCTTGCAATTTGCCTCACTTCTTGCTCGGCTCGTGACCTCTTTGAAGATGTTTAATCAGAACAACCTCCTTTCTTTGGTCCCCTGTGTCTGATATCTGAACAAATGCTGTTTGAAAATGAGCTATAGCTGTTTTTCAGTTCTCAGAATCACTTATTTTCCCAAGGACCAGATGGACAGGTTCATGTGTGTTTTTATGAAATATTGCTGTCACTGAGCTAGTTATCCTGGAACAATTTGGCACTTTCCTTGCCCTGCTGTTTGGGCTTGTGCCACCCTGTCTGTCAGGTGCTCTGTTGTCACCCCAGACCATGATTCTTGGTCATCTGCTGCTTTCTTCTGCTTTTTTTTTTTTTTTTTTTTTTAACCATGGAATTTTACAGTAGAACCTGGTGGCAGTCTCTGGGCTTACTCTGATGTTTCTGAGCCTCTGATGTTGTGGGTGTCTCTGTGTGGCAGCTTTGGAGTAGTGTTGTGATCAAGGCGGTCAGAGGCTACGGTGCTCCTCGTGTGAGGTAACCTGGCAGTCGCCCTGCGCCCGGGTGATCTCCTCGGGTGCTGCCCTGCTTGGGCACCTCTCAGACTTCTTGGCTCAGCGGTGGCAGCTTTGATCTATCTGCTGTTCCTTTCCTCTTCCAGATGAGTTTGTGAGATTGGCATCGGGCAGACCACTGCAGCAAAATTAAATGTCTGTTATAATCCAGGAAAATTATATTATGTGTAATTTTACATGGAAACAAAACTGAATTACATCAACGCAGCTAATGTTGTTTTGTAGGATACCAAATTCATTAATAACGATTAGCTGATTTTTAAATTGGCAATTTTTTCAGTGTATACATTACATAGGCTTTTTGTATTTAAAAAAAAAAAACCTTTTTAAAATAGTCAACAGCATATATTGCAATCATTCTTGCTTAGCTTAATCAAGTTAATTCAAGTGCTTGTTCTAGGATAATGACATGCTTCAGCTTTCAGTATTTATTGCGCTCTGGGAGACTTGGGCCCTGGCGGTGCTGCACCCCCCCCTCGTGGTGAAAGAGAAAGTAGTAGAAAAAGCCTGGCAAAAATCTCCTGGAAAGCAAAGGGAAGACGGGAGATGTGCCGATTTACATCAACTGGCAAGCTTTTGCTTGCTATTTTGAATTCTGGCAAGTATTTCTGTAGGAATGGTAGTTACTGGGGGAGTGCTGAGAGGCTTTTCTCTGTAATGGGAATGTTTGTTGGCTGCTGAAGTATCGCACTGCTAAGTTCAGTATTTTAAGACTGTGCCCCATCTTTGCTAACATACATGGCAGGGGAGCTGGGGGGAAAGCATTTTCCTTTGGAGGGTTGAGGGTTCTTTATTTGGCGCCTTTTTTTTTTTTTTTTTTTTTTTTTTTTTTTTTTTTTTTTAAATCTCTTGGATTAGTTTGCTACGGCAGGATGCTAGGATGCTTGGCATGAGCAACCTGTAAAGCTTATAAAGCCATGCCATGTTAAGGGTCAGACAGCGATTGACCAAAATATCATGACCAAAACTTCAATTTCTTGAAGGCAAGGCTCCCTAAAATGTTTCTTGCTTCACAGCTATCACTGGAGTTGTGTGGTGGTTTCAGTACCCATGCCCAGGAGTGTGATGCTGCTCTGTCTGGTTCAGCTGTGGTGTGCGTTGGAGCAGCGTCATCCTCTCTGATGCTCTTGATGATGCTTTGGACAGGTGTCAGAAACTGCCCACCGTTTTGGGGTAGTTCTGGACCACTTGCCAGCTTCCCTGTGGGTCCTCTGTGCTATGCTTGGAGCCCTGGTTGCGAGTGAGGGCCTCCTAACTCTGTTTTTCTTTGCAAGCTCGTGCGCATGTGTGCCTATGAGGGAGGTCTTTGCTTCAGCTCCGCTTTGGTGCTGGCCTGTGGCCCGGCTCAGGTGCAGACCTGTGCGGCTGGAGGCGAGCGGTGCCATGCGGCCCCCTCGCTGCAGCCCATGTAGCTGTTGTGTCTCTGCGCCCAGAGGGGGTTTCCTTGTGTGCAGCCCGTGTATCGCAGCAGAGCAGCCAGCCTTGCTTCCAGGCGGCTGGACTCTGGGAGGCAGCACTCCTATGTGCTTTCAGCCGCATCTGTTAGATGTGAAGGCTGTGTTAGTTTAGTTTATTTATTTAAGCATGATGGCATTTCTCCTGTTGTTGTTTGCACCTCTGAAATACCTTGTCAGCTTTTCGTCAAATGACGGGGACAAAGGTCTCTGTGAGCCTTGTAAGCGGTATTTGATCTTGATGACGGTGAAAATACATCATCCTCTGTGTGCTGGCACTAGCCATTTAACTAGCAGACATATGCTGTGCACAGGGCCATGCACCACACTAGTATGACTAGTATGACTGTGAACTCGCACATTGTTGTAGAGCTGCATAGTACAGGCAGTCTTTAGCAAACCTCTAAACTTTTAGGGCATATTTCATCCCATGGCTACAGATAAGTAGAGCTGTAAGCAAGCAGCCTCTGCTGCTTCCCTTCCTCCCCTATGTTCATCACTGCTCTACGTGTAACATCTATATCTATGGATTGAGGGGAAAAAAGAGAAGCAGGGGGCTAGGATGAGCTTCTAAACTCTCTACAAGTAGAAATTTCTCTAAAAGTTGTTTGGTGTGTGTCCAGGAGAACTTCTTAAACTTCTGCTTTTCACTTCAGAGCATCAACTGGCATGCACAAAGCTATGCTCTATCTTATTCCTCCCAGAGCACGGGTCTTTGATGTCGATGAAACTCTCAATGCAATCTACTGAATCATCTGAGAGAGGATGTAGCTTGTAGGGGATTTTATGGTAAGGCTTACTGTGGAGTGAAATATTTTTCCTCACAGGGAGCAGTAGCACTCAACATTTGTTTTGTGCTAACAGCTGAATTTTTATATTCAGCATACTTAAGAAACAGATCTGGACCCATTGCTGTTCTGCCTCTGTTGCTTCTCCTCCACTCTAGCTTGCTTGCTCTTTACCCCATTCTTGCTGTGTGCCCAACTTTGCACTCTTCTTTCCACCTCTCTTCCTTTCTTATGTCACCAATAAAATTAAGTAGTGGAAGAGCATACTGATAATGGAAAAGCTTTTGTTATTTGGCTTTGGCCAGTTTAGATTTTTGCAGGCATGGTAAAATCTTGTGATTCTGAGTCTGTGTTCAGGTGACTTTTTTTTTTTTTTTTTTAAGCACTGAAAGAACAGTATTTTTATGGATTTACATGCAGGGTGCACTTTGGAAATATTGCTTCATAACTATCCTGGAGAGACCTACTTTTCTGAAATAAAAATTTTGATTCTGCAAAACTAATTGGGTTAGTGACATCTAAAATCTACAAAAAGCAGCCAGGATGTTAGAGAGAGCAAGGGAGATCTTATTTTGAAGTAATGGGACTGGTGAAAAGGATCCAAATAAATGAAGAAGGTTCTATCTGAGGTACAATCTTGAAATTTGTTGTATTAAAATAATATCACTGTAAAATAAGTGCATAGTTCTTTGAGTAGCAGGTCTGATGGCTCTGGTCATCTTTTAGGCTCCTAGGAAGAAAAGTTGGAAGCAAAGAGACTGATAATTCTTTCTCCCATCTTGCCATCAACCCCCCAGTTGTTAACCAGCACTCTGCATCCTGTAAGATTGAACATAAAATTCCAGAATGTTGATATTCAAGACAAAATCCCACATACTTGGGCCAGGATCTTTATCTATTTGGATGCCTAAAGATTTTGAATAGCTGTGTTTTATTGTGCACTCACTTACTCCTTTCCCACTCCTGATGAAATGGAATATGTTTTAAATGGGAAAGTGTACGCTGCTGTTCTGTATAGATCCCCGTTATGATGGATTTAGACTTTTTCTAGATGTTTGGGAGAGGGAATGGGAGAAATGTTTGTTTTATGAATTTATTAAATAATTGAGTATTTGGTTGATAAATTTCCTGGCCTTTGTAGTTATTTTTTGAGGTTTTATATTTGATTTCATTTACTGACTTTTAGAATTCCTGGTGTCTTATGTACTGGCATACAGTTTTTGCCCTGTGAAGCCAAATACAACAGCATGGGTCCCCTTACTCATTATAATTATGATTTAACTTTAGTGGTTTGTAGGAAGATGTCTTTGGATCTTTCCATTATTTGTTAGAGACTATGGGGGAAGGCAGTGCTACTCCTTAATATGAGATGCAATTTGGATAGGATTGATTTCATGGAGTACACAACAACAACAACAACAAAATGCTTGTTGTGTTTGGCCTTGCAGCAGCCCAAGCAGATCCAAAGCAATTTAACAGTTCTGCATTTAAGTTTTTCAGGACTTTTCATTTCACTGAAAAATCGAAATACTTTTTTTCTTAATTCTGTCTTAAGATAGAATTTGAATGTCTGCAAGATAAGAGCTTCTACTCAGTTCTTTGATAATGTGTATGTTTGATACCGTTTCAGTGCAACTGTTCCCTCATTGCAGACTGAGGGCTCTAACATGTGATTTTACATGCTGAAAAGAACATGAATACAATGAAGGCAAGAATAGGGTTGCCAAAATGCAAGTGATTTTACTTCGAATCCAGCTTGGATTTTGTCAAACAACTTGTCATATTTTCCTTAATCATGTAGAGCATTCAGAGAACTCTCTGTGTCATTGGAAAGATCCTTGCTTATGGAAAGCTCTCTAAATGAGTGTTTTTAACACAATGTCTCTTAACCACTTTTCAGTAGGTGGTTAGAGAAAGTTAGAGATGGTTATACTTGAGAACTTAATCCTAACTTATAAACTAGCTTCTGAAACATGGGCCATGACAGTTAATCTATTAAGAGAGAGGGAAAGCTGGAAAATACATACTTACTCCTGAGTGAGAGAACTGTGAGCAATCAGTACAGTATTAAGGGTTTTAATCTAAACCTGGGGAGATGAGATTTCATCTTTTAAAGAGAAAATTCCATTAAACTGTACAGAAAATTTAAACTTTCATTTGTTTGCAGGTCCTTTATAAAGTAAAGGTAAAGGACGTTTTTTGTTTTCTTTTCCTGGGTCACAAGAATTTCAAAATTTGTTCAGATGAAAAAAGTTGAGCTTTGCACTGAATATTTATAGCTATACCAACATATGATTTTTTTTTTCCCATGTGGGAGCACCTTTTTTTTGCCATGTGTTTGTTGGAACATACTTAAGGTGAACTGAAAAAGGTGCCCCTCTGAAGCAAGAGCACTAATGTTTAAAGCAAGTCAATTAACTTGAATGTTTTTTATATACCTTTACAATTGGATGGTCCTGCTCATTTTATATAGAAATATCTTTTAGTTGAAAACAGAAGATGCTGTTTACACTTGAATTTGGAATATGTGTGTTCTAAATACGAGAAGACATGTAACAATTTGTTCTGAGAGATTGTGTGTACATTTAAATAATTCTGAACTCTTAGATAACAAAGTGGACGCATCCTAAGATGTGGATGAACCTGAAAGTTGGACGTGAAAATGAGAGGTTTACATTTATGCATCAGGCCATATCACAGTGCACCGTGCACACTTTATTTAGGAACATATAGGAGCAAGAGATCATTACATGCCTTCATATTCAGCAGCCAATCAGTACTGCAACAAGTATCTTCTATAAATATAAAGGTTTGAGAAACACGGGGAGGGTGTCCATAAAATAGCAAGATGACTGAAAGTTATAGAATTATTATTGTTGGAAAAGACCTTCAAGACTGAACGCAACCATCTTCAGCTGGAAAAAGTATATATATTTAAAAAGAAAGAAAGAAAGAAAAAAAAGCCTCCCAAAGTGGATTGTTGCAGCTGAGCTCTTTCACAAACTCATCTGCTGAGTATCGGTGACACTGCAATGAAGCAGAACTATGAACAGCCCACCTTGTGTGTCTGCAGGAGCCACTCGCTGCCCTTGCCCATCAGGAGATGGAGCAGTGGGCAGTGCCCAGGGCAGCTCCTGCTCTCCAAAGTCCCTGGCTTCCTGGCTACATGGTGAAAGCAGTGCTCTATGCCCGCTTCTTTTAATAGGCAACCTATCTTGGATCCTGTTGTCCACTCTTGTGTTGACATTCTCTCTTGGTTTCTAAGAGCCTGTTTTCTCTGATATTCCCTCTGCCTTCTTAATCATTCTTTCAAAGCCCATTTCAGACGACTCTGCTTATTTCTACTGTCTTGCTGTGTTTCGTAAGACCTTGAATGATGGTCCCTTTCTGTTCATTTACCCTGAATAATCTCATCTGCAAATATAATTCAAACTGGATCTTTGTCATAAAGGCATGCCAATACATTTCTTTATTCCAGGCCTTTCTTCTTCAGCCAGAACTGGAGAGACCTTTGTGTGAATATCTAGCAATTGGCTTAAGCTCAGCAGGGCTAAACAGAGTTCCTGTAGATTCTCCTGCTGCTTTTAGGTCGCTCTGCAAAACCTGATCCTGTCTGACCTAATCCTATCTTGGTGTCCATTATGCAGGTATCGTTTCGTACTTTTGAGCTTTCTTTGTATTCTGAGCTCAAAAATAAATTTCAGTGTTTTTCATGTGTCCTATTTCTTCTTCCATATAATTTTGAAAATAAAGTCATTTGTGTGTGAACAAGCAACAAAACTTTTCATCCAACTTTTCTTCAGCCTGCCCAATGATTAATCCAACCTTCTCTATCATCTTCAAATCATTCTTGTGCTCTCACACCAATTCAAACAGGTCCTGTGAAATCATTACTGTAATCTGTTGGAAAGAGAAGAGTGGGAAGATATTGTTGTCTTCTCA
>JAWLRI010001063.1:6273165-6300713 GCA_034781795.1 Crypturellus tataupa
AATTCAAACAGGTCCTGTGAAATCATTACTGTAATCTGTTGGAAAGAGAAGAGTGGGAAGATATTGTTGTCTTCTCAGAATTTCTTTTCTCTCCTCACACAGACCATGGTCTTAATTTTTCTTTTTTATTTTTTTTTTATTTTTATTTTATTTTTTTTTTTTTTTGATCTCTATAACATCCCCTTTATGGGGGAAACATCAACTCTATCATCCTATCCTTAAAATTTTGGACACTCGCACTTGTGCTCCCTCAGTGCAGTGATGTGACTCATCCTTGAGAGCACCCCCTGGTGTCACTGCTAATATAAGGCTTTTTTAATATTAACTAAGTAATAAATGACAGTTACAGAATGGCAGAGCAGCTTTCTGTGTGTGTGTTTCCGAGGGGACGCAGGGGTGAAATGTGTAGTAGAAGTGCTGGTTGGTTATTTCAGCTCTTCAGAACTTTGTACCTCATCTTCACGAGGGGAGGATGCCTGAAAAATACCCAGCAAAGAGCAATCCTTTTGCGAATGAAAAATGCTCTTTGCTAATCTGCAAGGGTATTTGGCTGCCTTGCAAAAACACTGTGTGTTTTGGCAAAGTTAGGAGCTTTGGCTTAGGAAGATCCATGTTTGGAATAACAGGGTGTGTTGCAAGTCAAGATTCAGGTATCTTGGCAGAGCTGTATGCGTAATCTGGCATGATGCCTGTCTGCACTGTGCCTAGCTGTAGCGAGTGCTGAAGTCCCTTGTGAACAATATATGAATCTCATTTTGGAGGAGGGAAAAAAAAAAAGAAAAAAAGAGAGAGAGGGAGGAGGAGGGAAGACAGAGCCAGGATTTATTTTAACATTTAGCGGATATAAAAAACAAGTGTCAAGAAGCAAAATATTTTTATGAAGCATTCTGTGCAAATTCTGCAACTTCTTGTTGCGGACCTCTTTATCGCTTGGATTGGCTGATTTCCAAAGCATCAAGGCTAGGAATTGAAGGACTGAAATATAATCAGTGGTGATACATTTTAACCACATAAAACATTCTCTGCCTCCCAAGCCTCGGGTGTCTCTAGTAAGCAGTGCAACAGCTCCTTGCTCCTGCACTCCTGACGGGGGAAATACTGGATCAGAATGGTAAGAAGCTGCTTAGTTTTCAACAGATCTAGATTGATACTTTGAAAAGAATGTTTAAAAGCTGCTGATGAAATTACTAGGGAGCAGTATTTAAACCATATAACCAGTGTCTACAATGTAGGGGCATTATAAAGGTTTTGTGGGAAGAGATCAGCAAAGCAAGTTGGTGACAAATATCTTTGGCACTGAACATGTTGTGCAGCTTATATAAAATCTTTTAAAATTTGAAAACAATGACTGAAATTTAATGTAAAATGTGGGCTTGCCTAATGGTTCCTTTGCAGGATGACAATTGCATTAGCTTTTATTATAGTTTACATTAGTAACCACTGGCACAGATGTTATACAAATATAAATAAAAACCTATAGCAATTGCTTATATTGGCTGTATGTTTATGTCTTTTCTTTGTTGATTTTTAGGAAGAAACAGAGATGCTCTGTGCAAGGAAATCCAGAGATTTCTTTGATTTTGAGAGCCATAGAGACTTTATTTTTCTGTATTTTCCCTCTATGAAAACCTGTTAGTTACATTGCATTGCTCTGCTGTAATTGCTGGGTGGGATAAATAACCAAGTAAAACTTTCTTAGGACAGTGATTTTATTCAAAGTAACAACATAAATATTCTATTAAAATAATGGAAATGGTTTATAAAATATATAAATGTAAAATTTGAAATTATTGTAAATCAACACCAATTGATGTTAATAGTTTAAACAATGCCCAGAGATGCTATAAAAACATTATTAGTGGTTTTCTAGGTGTTAAGCATTTGGTGGGGGAATGCAAATCTTGAGGGTGTTTATTGTATGCGTGATGGGCAAGAGTCATTCTCAAGACTGGGCTTGATGCATATTTCAATAAGAAAAAAATAACTATCTCCTGTATGGGAACTCAGCCATTCATTTTAAGTGCATACCAGAGTCCAGGAATATATTGATTATGAAATTATAGTACATCAGGGTGAAAAGAACACAAATCACTAAAGTCTGAAGAGTACTGAAATATGCTTACTTGACAGCCCAGCTGATGTGTGGGAAATTATTCTTTTTCTGATTCAAATGGAAGAGGAGAATTTTAGAAGAGTAACTATGGGAATTTGAAAAGTGCACAACAGATGTGAAACTGCCTGATTTAGTATTTTTCATTTTTCTTATTTATTGTTGCTCAGCAATCTGGGAAAAAAAAAAAAGAATGTAAGAACTGAAACTATCACTGACGCTTTTTGATCCTTTTCTGTACTAAGTGATTTCACAGTGTGGCAAGAAATACAAAACAGAAGTGAATTATGATAGAGTAAACTGTTATCTTGGGCTATGTATTGCAGATTCTGGCTGTAAACAAAATTCATTCACTAAAGACATATGCTTTCCTTTTCAGCATGGAACACGGAGTAGGAAATCTTTAACTGGAGCTCTAAGTTTCATGGATGTGTTAGTGTGAACCTTAAGAATTGTTTTTTTATTATTATTTTTTTAAGTTCTTGACAAAAAATGCCCAATGCATGAAGTATCCAGTAAATACTGCTACAGTACTGAAGAGACTTCAGTATAATATAACTTCATTATGAGAAAATGGTGTTTACGTAGTTGATGTATACCCTTATATATCTTCCTTTGTTATTTGTTAAGCTTAGTGATTACAATAGGAAAAAGCAGGCAGGTCTCCTGTCACCAGTGTTTTCCTGGCTGCTGTATCTTGTATATAAACAGTCCAGGTGAGTGATTCCTTACCATGCCTGCATTTGACTTGCATAGGGACTTCAGCTGCAGAAAATGAAGGAAAACAATAGAACACACATTTCTCTGGTCGGATAAAGTTTAAGCCAAAGTAAACTTGTCTTGTTTCCTACTTGGATTAATTAGATAACTAGTGCAGTTAGTTCCCAAGATATCTATTTCTTTTAGTTTTGATTGCCTAGATAAGGGTAGTTGTGAAGAGAAAAGCAACCACTTTCCTACACAACTTAAAAAAGTACCCTTTATAATAAATGGCATAGTCCGAGTGACATTGTTGCTTTCTTAAACTCTTAAAACGATGTACTTCCTTTCAGAATGCGAATTCTTAATGGATTTATTGAGGTCACAGCAAATTATCAAATGCTTTAGATAACTTTATACAAAGTTTTTTTTTTTTTTTTTTTTTCTCTCTATTAAGCCAAAGGAGCAAAAGTAATATTGCAAATCATGTGCCAACCACCTTTGAAAAAATTGCAAAACTGCAAAGTGTTACTGCACTGCTAACTTTTAAGGAAATATCGTCTAAGATTAGCACAAGAGATGCTGAGTATGACAAACTTTGGCTTGTTACTAATGCAAAATTCAAAAAACTTACTCAATAGTTAGATGCAGCATTTCTACAATATTTCTAGAAATGCATTTAGATTAAAGACTTTTCATCTCAGTGACGAAACAGAAGTCTGATAAACCTGAAGCCTGAAAATCTAATTCTCTATTTAGAGAGATTTCCTGTAAATATAAAAATGAGGAAAGAATGTGGAGGTGAGCAAGGGAATAAGAAGAATGCAGCTCTGACCTGCAATGAATTTAGCCCAAGATTTGATTATATTCTCAGATTTTACTGTTTTCTTTTCCATTGTTTTCCTGACACTTCCTTCACTAAAAATACTGTTTGTGCATTCTGGAGTGGCCTTTCTGGCTTTAATAATGCTAATCCTGAGCAAGTATGGAAGCATTTAAAAGGAATCAATCTGATGTTGTTAATGATTCAGACTGAGATGGCTTTGAGTAGCATAGGACCAGATGATCTCCAGATCATCTGACTGCTCTAATTTTGTGAAATGCTCCTTTGAGGGATATCACAGTAGAGCTTTGTCAAACCACAGACTGTGTGTGCCCTAAGTAGTAACTTGCATGCCTCAACCAGCTTTTGGCACACTTTTGTTTAGGTGATGTGCCATAGCTGTGCGACAGGCTGTTCACCTCACCAGTAAGCCATACATCAAGTGGAATTCACCCGTGCGTGCTCCATAAATCTTGTGTGTGAAGAAGAGGGGAAAAGATACCCACTGTCAGCTTTAATTGAGGCATAATGATGAAATATCTCCCAGTATCTACTTAAGTGTATTCATAATAAGCCGTGTTTTGAAATCTCAACATGCTTGTTTATGGAGCCTGGATCCTTTCAGTCAACAAAATAGGAAAGGAAGCAAAATTTATGCAAGGATTCCCAAACTGATGTATTTTTTTTTCTTTTGGAAAAATGTTTCTTTCATTCATTACCCATACACTATGTAGATGAGATTTTGCACACTGAAATTTGTGCTTTAAATTTGCAGTTACACTGGCAGTGCACCTTAAAAAGAGTTGCTTTTAGAAAGCTATAAATTATTTGCTGTGGTTTACATAATGTATTAGGTTGCCTGCTGCATCTGTGTTCAAGATGGGCTTTCATTCCTTCATCCATGCGGCAGCTAAGGAAACTACTGAAAAGGTGCGTGTTTAGTCTCAGCCTGCCCTGCAGGCTGGGGTTCTTTTGTTGAGTGTTAAGGTCCAGGAAAATGAAGATGGGGGAAAAGGTCAGTCTGGCCTCTAGCTGAAATAATTAATGGGACAACTTCCTGAGTAACAGAACTATAGCTGGATAATATACATCTTTCTGCTTCTTGTAAATGCTCCTATTAAAAAATTTCCAATAAGATCTGTTGTGTGTTTATCTTTTGACTGACTTTTTGACGCATGTATCATAGTCCTCATTCTCCTTAAGAGTAATTGCCCTAAAATATCAGAGTTGAAACTTGCTGTGGACCTTCTGTGTAAAAAAAAGTTTGGGATAAGAATACAGGATGCTAACAACTTTATATTGATGCAATAGTATGCAGAAGCAGGAGGAACCAGTTAAGAAGCTGCGCTCTGAAGCATGTGATTCTAGTGCTTGTGGAGGGAGTGCTGTGGTCTAAACTTAGCCTGGATCTTGTATGGTGGTTGGAGACGCAGTGCAGAGCTTGACTGGATTTCCAGGCTTGCTCTAGTGCAAAAAGCCCTGATGGGAATGTACCATAACTAAAGGAAGTCTCCTGCACTTCGGTCAAATGTAAGTCTCAGTAATTTAAAAAAATGATCTTAATGTGTTTAGCAATGTTGTGTCACGTGCACAATTTGCAGAGTCAAACCTTCAATGCAACTATCTTCTGCAGTCATGGGACGGGAGACAGTGCGTGTGTCAGCCTACCAGTCTAGAGGCTGCGGATATGGCCCTTCCTATGAGTGGAAGGTGGGAGTCTTGTATTTTGGTCTTGTATTTGTATTCAATCAGAATGGTGTTTGGTCATGTGGGGATTAAGGTTGAAGATTCATTTGTGAAAAATGGCAAGAGGAAGCATGCTGCAGGACTGTACTTCTGATTTAACTTCTTTCCTGGCAATACATTTTGTTCTGGTCTTTCCTGTTCAAAATGAAAAATCTGTGTAACAGGATAGTGTTTTTATCAACATGAATTCTTGAGAGAAAACTACTGAAGATTTGGAAGGATATATACTTGATGTGGCCCAAACCTGCCATCAGTTGAACAAACGAAGAGCTGTTACTTCAGCTTCCAATTCATTCAAGTAAGGAGAAAGATCTTGCATTTGAACCCAAAAGTTAGCTTAGAAAAAAAAAAAAAGTTTCATCTTTTATTTTCATTGGAGAATGTTGAAAAACTCCATGATGAAAAGTTCCCTTAAGTAAATTAGACTTTGTTAGATTCTTTTCTTACTGCACAAAACTTGTTTTCTGTGCTACTGTTAATCTTTTTGATTGTCTGAAGTGATAGGAATGTAAAAAGAAACCTCTCTTGTGCTAGCATTAATTTCGCTGTTAGAGAGAATAGGCCACCAAAGCAGCACTTCTATCTCATAATTCTTTTCCTACAGTGTAGGTAGGGAGGAAATGGGTTCCTTGCGCATGCACAGCATGGGCAAACGGGGTCTATGCAATACATGAATACAATGAGCTGAGGATGTCACAGGCAGAATGTTTGGGTCTTTGCTATCCTCTGATACAAAAGTGAACATGAAACGATTCTCAGAAAGTTGGTAGTTGGCTGTTTCTCCGTGTGCTTGGGGTTGGCTGTGGCCTGTGTTTCTTCTGTCCACCTATGCTGACTATGGTCCTGTGGCCAGTGGGTGATGGGGAGACCCCCTCTTTCCTAGATGCACCCTGTGCATAGTTTTGTTTTGAAGTCATCCATGTATTTACCTTTCAAAGCTAATGGCTCAGAATGAGCTCCCAACACCTTGCAGAAGAGCTTGGGAGATTTGGTCCTGGAGAAATCTCTGACTTAGTGATCCTGGTGGATTGAGGGTTTTAGTGTAAAAGTTCACAGGTGATTGTTGTATTGCCAGATGCAGGAAAGACGGTGGATATTATTCAGGCTAAGTGTTTGGAAGGGGGGAAAAAATACTGGATTATGGATTTAACTGGATGTGGAACAAGAATACCTGCTCTAAGATTGCTGGTTCCTCTGATGTTGGCAGTAACAAGGTTTGAAGTGTGCATGGTTGCATAAAACCTTGTTTATTCTTGCTTTTTAAAAACAAAACACAAATCAAGTTGTCTTCATAGGATTAAAATTGATATCCCTGTACTCAATGTGTATTTTAGCGTTTACTTAAAGAGCAATACTGCAGTCCAATAGGACATGCATATATAGTTAAGTGATTGTAAAAAGAAACAAATTTAACAGGAAAAATATGATTGTACAAGTGCTTGAAGTGGTGACAAATGAAAATTAGTTAAAGATACAGAGAGAGAGAGAACATACAATTTGTGCTATAAAGGGAGATTTATTATGTGATATTTTTGAATTTATAAGGAAGTGTATGATTTTATTACTTTTAAAGTATGTGATCTTTTGTTTTGCTTACATTTCACCAAGTTCCTCAAGCTTTTCTGTAAATTTACTAATTAAGTGGGCTTCACTGTTGCTTAAGTTCCCTTCCTAGTAAAAGGAAAAAAATTAAGTATATGTAGAAGTATCCGAAGGATGAATAAAGGTTGAAAGGTGTAAGTTACCTTAATAGTCCTAGTATTTGTAGCAGCCTTATGTATTTTCTAGTGCAAGTTTGTGAAAGCAGCGCACTTGCTGTGGATCACTTTGACAGTTCCAAAAGAGTGAAGTCCCCTCTACGATCTGTGTCAGGTAGTGGTGGTGGAGCACGTATCTTATGTGATTCCTTCCAGTGATGGAGATGGAGCACATGCATTACTTAGGGACAGTATAATTGCATAGGTGTATGTGAATGATACCTGAAAGATGCTGTTTGAGAAAACACTTAATAGAAATTGATTATTATAGGGAGAAAAAGACTTTTTTTCTCCAGAATAAGAGCAAATTTTGTTGATTTACCAGTCATCTAGAGTTGTTGCCCTCTCCTCCTCCCCTGAGTAGTTTGTCCCCTATTTGTAAAGCAGTATTGCTTATAATAACTTTTGTATCTTCAGAAAGGAATTAGGAACTATGCTTCCTACTATTAGGAACTACAGAAAGGAACTATGTTTTGGCATGTGCTACTGGAATATTAATACAGAGCTAATACAGACAACTGTTGCCTAAGTTGGTTTCATAGGTTAAATGAGTCGCTTTTGGCAGAAGTAAGGGAGCTATCAAAACTTTCCAAAGTCAGTTTCACACAAAGTCATCTATCTACTGCACTTCAGAGTGTGTAGATGGTTGCTGCTGTTATCAAACCACACCTATGTTTCTTTAAAAGTGTCTGAAAAGGTGACATTACCAGTTCATCCCTTACTAGCTACTGTCCTACTTAGAAAGTCCAGAATGACTCAGACAGCAAAGCTGAAAACAGAATAAGGCAGTTTCTTAAGGCTAAAGCTTACAAGGGCTAACTTATGGGCTATGGTGTGTTGTGTCTTTCCTGCAGTTAATCGCATAGGAGCTGCCTAGGACAGCCTAGGCCATCCGTCCCGACTGGGTGCTGCTGAGCGGATGTCCCCTGCCTCTGCCCCTCTCCTCCTCCTCCTTGCCACTCATGAATGTTTCTCTTTGCCTCGAGATTGCTAGGTGAAGTTTTGCTTGCAGGCCTAGCTGGAGAAGGACAATTTTCCTTTACTGCTGCCAAAGAAGAATTGTGCTGGACTACTGCAGTTGTCTCCGCCTGTTCTCTACTGAGACAAAATATTACCTGCAGTTTTACATACAGCTGAATATTCTTGCAGGTTTCATTATGAGCTTCAATGTGGAGAAAAAAAAAGAGTTTTTGAAAGGCCTGTTTCAATATTTTAAGTATAATTAAAAAATGGAAAATAAAATTGTAATGTTATGAAAATATCTAAGTATTGAAGCAATTTGAGAGCCCAAGCAAGTCTTCTTGCAGTAAGAGGGTTATTTGAGCAGAGGTTTAAATGGGCCCTGAATTTGATAAAAGTTTCTCATTTTGGTGTTGGAAGAGTGACTCCCAGATATACTAAGGCCCATTTATAGTCCTCAGAAATGACATGTAAAGACATAGATAACTCATTTTCCTTTGCATATTTTTGCAGTGTAAGGAGGTTTCCTGAGACTTTTAACAAAGCTGGAGTTTTTCACTTCAATCACCTGCTAGACTATAGTGGCCTTTGCAAACATTTATTTTGTGGCAAGGAAGTAGGGATGCTGCACGCAGTAAGTGTGGGTAGACTTTGCCCCCAGACGCCCTGTCCTGGGGGAGCAGAGACAGGGCTGAATGCAGAGGGGACCCCAATGTGGCCACATGCACATGCAGGGACGTGCACCTGCATGTGCAATATTGCTCCCCCTTCCGGTTTTACAACTTTATTAACAAATATGAGGGCTTCAGCTCTTTTCCTACTTTGGCTTTAGGTTTTTGCATTAAGTTTTGTACAGAAAACAGGATAGAACTTTTGACTAAATGACATCATAGCAATCAGAGGAAGGAAAGATCAGATTTTATTAATTTGGGGGAGAAATCCTGACTGAAGCCATGGAGCTGAGTTTGTCAGGTTTAAGAGCATTCACAACTATGACCTACATAACTCTGTTTTCTTTCAAGTAGCTGCTTCTGTTTCACTGACTAAAGTGAAATGAGCAACTCTATGGCAAACTGGTAGAATCTAGACAGGAAAACCCTATCTGGAGCTCAAACACCTCTTTCATTTTAAGTAGCGGCATGTGTGTTTTCTGTTGAGTATCTGGTCTTAGGCTGTTTTGTACATGTGTGTGGGTTAAAATTAAAAGCCTTACTTCTGAATGTACAGTGTTCTCTAGGGAAGGTTGCAGGGCATGGAAAGCCATGTTTTGTTTTAAATTTTTACTACCTTTAAGGCCTGACGCTCACTCGGCTGCAGTGAGGAGTATCTCATTTATTGGGTTATAAACACGCTTCTCTCAAATGCAAAAATAGTTGTTTCCTGGAGGAGGCTTGGAATGCACACTGCTGTACCTGACAGTTAATTAAAATTCAGTGTTGTTTGTTCTTGCTTAAATTAGTGGAAAAAAGCTTTGAGGAAACACCATGGAGAATAATGTTCTGAGGATTTCAAATTACTTTGAAAGATGAAAATTCCCATGACTCCCTTCCTTAAAAAGCTGAAGCATAATTCAGATGCATCCCCACCACCTGTCACACTTTTTTTTTTATTTTTGCATTTTAGAGTAGTTTCTCTTTTTCTCTCTCATAAATAAATAACAAGAGTGAACTGCAGAGAGTTCCTGCTATTATTTCAAATTTTCTTAGCAGCTTCTTTGCTGAGTTCTTGTTTGTGAACTACATGCACATACTGTGCCTATTAAAGCAATGCAGCCCACCAGGCACATGTACGCCAAGTTGGAATCCAGTCCTTTCATGAAGTTACACCAGGATTTGACTGATGTTGTTGCACAGATATGGAAAAACATGCGTAATAGCTGCTTGCAAAGAAAAGTTGAAATTAGTGCTTACCCAGCGACTACCATTTTCTTTCTCGTATGCACAGGCTCCCCCATGCAGGAAGATTCAAAAACTCGTATAAAAATAAGTTTTGAGCTGTGGCAATTAGGTCTCCAGATGTCTAATGGCTTGGCTTAGAAAACAGCACAAGAGCTTATCTATCACTGAAATAAAAGTGATTCAGAGGGACCAAAAGCTCTTTCATGATGGCCCATCTGCCAGGGTGCACGTCTCACTTTTCATGTGGTAAATAAGATTCTGGAGTAATTCTTTAAATCACTGCTGCACAGCTCATTACGGAGATCTCAGGCTTGCTAATAGTGACAAATGGCAGGCGTGCAAGTCGGGCAAAGCCTGCGGAGCCGCTCGCGAGGCGGCCGGCGCCGTGCGTGGGTGGCTGGCGCTGTGCGTTTGCTCAGGGTATTCGACGCTTGACCCGTGCCATTTCCCTGCCGCCCTTTACAGAAACGCAGGGATGCGTGTGGAGCTGGGTGGGAAGGGGAATTTTCTGAGTCTCCTTGCTGGGTTTCTGCCAGCGCTTTACCCTCTGCAAGTGAGATGCCTGGATTTTAAGCTGTCCTTTCGTGTTACATTCCCGAGCATAGTGGAGCAGCATCGTGCTGAGGTGGGCAGCCTTCTCTTGTGGAAATGCTCTGCTTTGGAGCCTTATGGGGCTCGGGTTTTTGAAAGGTCACTTCCCAACTGGTCAGCATGGAGGGAGTGCTGACGTCTTTGCTAGACAAGCCCTTCTGTGCGTTATGCCGAAGTCACAGCTAAGTGACTAATGCTCCCCAAAACTGTGGCTTGGTGCCTCCAGACCTCCTGAGGGAGTGTAATCATAACTGCTGCGCTCAGGACACCTGGAACTTGTGCACCTCTTAAAAGCTGAAATGTAAATTTCAGGACCTAATTTTAAGCAGGCAAATGCTATCGCTTTGCCCTTCGTTACCCAGGAAACCAATTAATTACTATGCATTTGCTTCAGCAGTCTGTATGGCGCTTCTAAAACATTTTATTATAATTATTTTCTCTTTTTAATGCCTTAAGCTAGTGTTTGTAGAAGAGGCTGGCTTGATAGCTCTGGCAAACGAAAGAGTCTGCCTGCCCACGGGTAATATGTGCTCCCAGGCAGTGGCAGTGCAAACTTCCTCCTGCTGCTCTGGCGGGTGACACCACTTTTCTGGAGGCGAGGAGATGGTGCTGGTGGTGGTGAGGTGAAGAGTTGGAGGAGGAGGAGGTAGTGTCCTCCTGTTATCAGGCCTTGGTCCCCAAAGTATGAAAACACTGCCAGGAGAAGTGACTTGCATTTTCCTTCTACCATATAAACCAGTTGGACTGAAAACGTGATGAATTCAACCTCTTGGAGCATCCCCCAAGCCTGTGAGCACGTCACCAAGAGCGCAGCGTTGCTCCTCATGTCGCGCTGGAGCAGGCACCGATGACCAGTGAGCTCATGAACTAAACAGAGTTTTTCTTGCTTAGAGCTGACATGGATGCGTTTCCATAGAGTCTTGGTGCTGAAACCTTCAACAAAAAGTCCTGGGTTGATATTTGCAGATCAGAAGTGAAAGTGGGAGATCTAGGAGCTTGCTCTGTGGTGTTTTCACAGTCAGTTGTGCTTTGCTTTCCACTTGTCAACCAGAATACGGTTTCTCTTGCTGATGACTCTCCTGTATAATATCAGTCCTAATAGCTACAAACCACATAGGAATCTGAAAAGATCACCTACAAAGCAGTCTTTTCAAATGAGCTGCGTAATCGATTTTCAAGTCCTACAGGTCCATTGTTTCAGTTAGGTAGTATCATGAAAATCATAGAATAACAGAGTCATTCTCTTGTTTTCTAACAATAGTTGTCAATTAGCAGATATATTCACAAAAATAGTAAGGTAATAAGAATGGAACATTTTGATTTTGTCAAATCTATGTTCTAGTATGATTGAAAATTGAAATACTGAAGGAAGAGTCACATCATCCAAATTCAATAATCTGTATTGAGCATCTCTGATGATTTTTGTTCAGAGAAGCTTCTGTAGTTCCTGGAGAGATCTTCCACGAAGTCATGAAGACCCACTCTGTTCAGGGTGTGCTTCCAGCACGGCTTGTATGATCCTATGATTCAGGCTGCGTGCCCTCCCTCAGGCCCTGCAGCCCCATTGCTGTCCTTCAGCCAGCGCTATTGCTTATGGGATGAATTAGGTCAGGGAGCTGACTGGCTGAAAACTAATTGGGGATCTGGATCTTTGGGGATGGAAGGCACTGTCTACTGGAGGGGAGAGTTTGACATGTTTAGGAAAGAATATGTGATTTGACTCTTTTAAAGGCAGGAGTTCTACTAAGAAGTGAAAATGTCAGTACTTTGACTAAAAGAAAATGCTAGAATTTATTCCCTGGTCACTAACGGAGGATTCTTTTTCTTTGTCATTTTGAATCACTGATTTTTTTTTTTTTTTTTAAGTTAGGTCATACTTTCAAGTCCATAATTTAGATTTTGAGGAAGAGCTGGAAGTTTTACTAGTGTTCCTCTTGCAGACTGTACAGTATGAAGATACCTATATTAATAGTGTTCAAAACCTGTCTTTTCCGTGTCTAGATTCAGGAATCATTGCTACTTTTAGTGTTATTCTAAGAAATCCACGGTGTATTTAACTAACTCTAATTGTGCTGTTACTGTTGATCTAAGTGCGTGTTGCATCTTCTTAAGTAAGAAGCTGAGAGAATGCTTAGGGGGAAATGGCAAACATCTTATTCATATCTGAATTAGTATATATTCTTCCTACCTGAGGAATTAGTGCTTTAGAAGGCAAGGAAAAGTATGTTTGACTGTTACGATGTATTTAGGGGTTCTTAAGTTTTCAAAACAAATACTCTGAAAAGATTTCCACAGTGAATTGTTACATTTGCAGAAGTAAAGAAGATGGGTCTGTTACAGAGACTGTGAAATGCATTTAATTCAGATTGAGATCCTGCTTTATAAAACTGTAAAAATTTCCATTTTTGAAAAGTCTTATTAAACCTTACTTTACTGTAGTTTTATCTGACATTTGTTTTTATTTTTTAAATCAATATATTAGTCTTTCTGTTTGTGTAAGGCCAGCTTTTATGTAGCCAGTCCCATAATCATGACCTGGTAAACTCTGAAGTATTTGGGGAAGTGATGTAGACCGTTTTTGTCACCAGGTTGTTTGGCCACTGCGAATACGTCTCAAACATGAGCAAGGCAGAATGGGACTAGACAGCGCAAGAGAGCTGTTGAAATACTGGGGAGACTATATTTACTCTGTTGAGCCTGGTCAAGAAAAGAGCCAGATGTTGCCCAGCTACAATGCAGTGCCTGTATGTGTGTCCCCTCTGTGCTTGCTATCTGGAGACATATTTTACCTAGTTCATTTAGTTAAAAGATGATGATAGTTGGCCATTATCTTCCTCATATGGTTTATAAGTTATTAATTCTATTATTTAGGAGAAATATTTACAGTTAGGGTCTTGTCAAACTTCTAGTGGGACTAGTTGCACCTTTCTTTTCACCTTAATGATATGTTACCAGTGCCAATAATACAACTGTCATCAATGGAAATTGCTTTACTGCCTGACAGCAAGTATATGAGTTGTCCCATTTACTGAGAGTCATGCAAATCTTTGGTAGTTATACCAACTCAGGGATCTCAAAACCTGTCGTTTTCACTCATTTTACAATGATGATGCATATCTCTACCTTTGTTACAATCACAGCCTATTCAAAACAAGTGAAAAACAGACTATTAAAGTCTAAACAGATATAATTCTGTGGTCTAGGTTTGTTTTCAGGAGACTATGAGAAATAGCTAGAATAAATAAATCTTTCACTACTATTTGTGAAAGAGGAGACAGCTATATAGCAAAAGTACATGGAACCTTTGTTCTTTGAGTCTTATTTGTATTGCTGCTTGTATTTAAGATGTATCGATATGAAATTACATAAATTAACAGGCATAAAGGGCTTTTTAATGATAAATGAGCGTTACTTAATAACCTGCATTTGTAAAATAGAAAGCAAATTGAAAAAATGGAATACTATCTTCATAAATGCAGTGCACTTGCTACCTGGAAACTGTGCATAGGACACATGGCAGTCTATGGGCTTGGGGAGATCCAAGTTTTCATACAATAATGAAGAAAAAGTATATGTCCCTGAATCTGTCGTTAATAGCTGGGTTTGGAATGGTAGTATTGTTTTTCTGATAGATTGGATGGGATATTCTTTGCATCACTTCAGGCAGTGATAATGCTAGCATTTTTTATGCTGGAGTCTGTTTTCTAAATTCCTCTTGGTGCTGCTTGTATGTAGCGTTTGCTGTTGTTTTTATTGAGGTCATTAATTTTAATAAACCCAAGCAACACAAGTCTTTTAATACTGTCACAAATCCAAATATAAATGACCATAAATTTTTAAAGTTATATGTAAAGTAGCGTCTGAACCTCGTCCTCCCCCCTACAGTACAATAAAATGTACTAAACAGCCTAAAGGCTGTTTTTAAATATATTTCCTTTGTAATGATGACTAGATAAAACTGACAGATGAATGTTAATCTTCACTCTACACTGATTTAGAAGAGGAGAGAAACCTTGAGAAAGTCCTTCAGAATAGATATACTAGTGCAAGTGTTGTGGTTGATAAAAGTTCAGGCACACAAAAGCTTAACAATCTGCTATGTGAATGTGGAGTGTATGCATAAATGGTAAATGCAAGGTAGTTCAACTTAACCTGCAGTAAAAAGGGTTACATTGCCTTCAGTTGCGTACAAATTGTTAGCATACTTTGCTGGATTGATGTGTGTGAATTTAGTTACTGAATGTGATCATATGGTCATTTTCACTTTCCACATAAGCTGTTCTGTTATTTTATGACTCAGAAGTGAAAATGCCAAGTCCCTTGGCAGGAGCAGCTGAGCCCCCTTGTTGGCTTGTGCCTCATGCAATGTCACTGTCTTACTGGGTTTGCAAGGTTTGTCCTCAGCATTTGCCCCTGAAAACTGCTGTCAGTGAGCCTGACTTTCTGGTGAGACTTTGAGAGCAACAATAGCAATACAACAGCGATAAAGTTGTCATCCTCCTCTTTCAGGACTCTGTTTGCCTCTTTGGAGGGATGTAGAGGCTCTGGGTGTCCTGAGGTCAGGGGCTCCCTGTGGCAGTGGGGCTGACCTGGACCACCAAGGTCCGTCCCCCGTGCCTGTCCTCCCAGGAGGGAAAAGAGCAGAGTTGATGGCTGAGATACTCAGAGCCAGAGTGTTGTATTTATGAGCTCCTGAGGGTTGCCTTATGTGTGTATGGTTCTGTTGTTTGCTTATGACTGTGTCCAGCTTGCATTGGTCAAATCCATGTAAATTTTTAGCATCAACAGCACACTATGGTGAGGAATTTTGTAATTTCAGAGTACATTAAGTGAAAGAGTAGCTCTTTCTGTTCATGTCAAACATGCCACATAACTGATTTAATGCTCTTTAATGTCTTTATTGACAGAGACAGTGAATAACTGTTTCCAAGTCATCTTTTCCATATCATTTATTTATAGTTCTGTGACTTTTCTCCTTTAGTCATGCATCTTCCAAGATGAATACTTCCAGTTTGTTTATTCTTTCTTTATACAGAAGTATACTTTGATCACGATTTTTGTGCTTTTCTATACCTCTTACAGTTGTTCTATGGGGTTTTTTTTTTGAGAAGACCTTGAATTTCAAGTTGTGGGCACATTGTGGATTTATATATCTGTGTCAATCAGTGACTGTTCCTTTCTTAGTAATTTGTGTTATTTATTTTGACTTCTGGACACTAAATTGGTTCTTCTGCAGAGCTATCTACTATAACCATGATCTTGCTCACAAATGGTAATACTCAGAGCAAACTTTGAGGCAATTGAAATTAGGAAAATTTTTCTATATGTGCACTGTTATATGTGCCTGTTATGTGTGTATCGGATTTCTTTGATTGTCCAGTCTCTCAGCATTACCAGGTCCTACTACTGTTTCTTACCTTTAGCTACATTCTTTACTAATCTGTGCAACTTTGTCATTAGTTAACTTTACCTCTCCACTAAAATAAGGAGGAACTTTTCACAAGGAAGAGGACCAATGAGAACAGTAATGAATGTTTATTTAACATAGGCATGCTTGGAGAAGAAAATCTTACTATTAGAAAATTATTATATATATATTATATTTAACTTTTCAGTAATGCATGAATATAACTTCATAGATTATTCCTGATATTAACCCTTGAAACAAAAAATAAAACCAATAAAGAGATGGTTTTAGCAGAGTAGCTGTTTATATTATTTATCTTTACAGAGTTTCTTCCTAGTTCAGCATCTTCAGAACTCCCTAGGGAGTTGAGGATTGAGTGGAAATTGTGGTCCTGGTGGAGACTAAAATGTAAGAGGCAGTTGCTCTGTAAGATGTATGTAAGAGCGTAAGAGGCAATCCTAGACCTTCATCCTAGTGCCAGGCACTCGTAGTTCACAGGCCTGGATCCTTCTTCAAAGGGCAGATTTTCACACCTTTGCTTTCAAGGCTCAATTTACAGGATTACTGCTTCCTTTTTATGTATTTTCACCTCCTTGAACACTCACCATGATTCAACTGCCTCCCCACTACTGAGGGGATTCAAGTCCTCCTCTCCCAGACAGCATTAAACCCACCCACCACTGCTGTGGGGTAGAAGTGTATGCCAGGAGAAGCGATGCACAAGCTAAGCACATAGGACAGCCTTGTCAAAAGCAGAGCACTTCCAAGTAAGCACAAGGATGCACATGTGGTAGAGATACAAAAACTTCAGTCAGTAGTGGCGCCTATGGAGCTTTAATACTTTAAGGAGAAGCTAAAGAGGGTTTGCCATTTCAACCCTAAGCACCAAGAGTCCTGATCTCCTCTCTAAAACCTGTGCCTGTCTTCCCACCATGTCTTTAGGTTTAGACTTCTGTCCTTCATATACTGTTAGTTCACTTTTTCCTTCCTTCATAAGCCATAGCGTTAAGAAGTTCCTGCGCTACCTGAGTGGATCTTGATTATCTCTATAAACTGGATGGGTCTGAAATCCATTAATAGAACTCAAATGTGGCTGGTGGCTTAAGGAGATGGCTGCAGCAGGGGAACTCTCAGTGTAGCACCCCTGGGGGAGAGGAAACTCATTATGCCTTTAGAAACAGAGCCAGGGAAAGAAATAGCTTGAGTAGAAGAGGAGAGGTCATCCTTGCAGTCAGTGGGAAAGGGCAGATATTATTTTCATAGTTGACCAGTATTTTGAGATGAGGCGTGACAGCTATTCAGGTTTTGTAAGGTATCATGGGTGGAAAAGGCCATAATAAGCAATTCACTGTGGCCACAGGCTGGCAGCAGCCAAAGCTACTGAAAGTTTCAGAGCGCACACTGGAAATGAAGACTATCTGCAATGTGGCAAAAATAGAGAGAAGTTGCTTCTGCTGCTCCGTCTGCTTTTTGGCACCCTCTCGTATTCTTAGGCAGCTTTGATATTGTTTTCTGACACTTCTGACAGCAGTCAAAAGATTTTGTAGAACACACTGAAGTCTCCCTGGCTTTGTGAGTGAAGGTGTTGGGGCATGCTGTAAAGTCAAAATGCATCTTTGTTCTTCAGTGCAAAGCATGCCTTCAGAGATGAGGCAGGAATGATGTGGAAACTGAAGGAGGATCAGTGAATGGCAGCAAAAAGATATAACCGAAGAAGACAAGGAAAAGGGAAATATGCTGCCAGTGCTTTATGGAAAGATTGGTTTTTATTCCTTGGATATATCAGACACTTGTATGATAAAAAGGGAGGAGGGGGAAAAAAAAATAAAAAAGGTAAAATGAATTTGAGCACAGCTGTATTTATGGAGCGCGGTTTTGAATATCAGATACAGCCTGACAGTATTTGCTCCTTGCTGTGATCCCTGCTCCAGCATCAAGGCCGCAGAGAGAGTGGAAGTGCTGCAGTTACTATGACAGCGCCGGAGCGCTCGCACCGCTTGGCACAGCTGAACCGCCGTCTTGAAGCCTCTTGCTCTGTTTGCCTCTGAGTCAGCGTATCATTTTCAGGGGAATTTGGCATGAAAGCTCAGTAATATTTTGATGGAAGTGATCTTCTCTTATTTCTTAGAGCAGCTTTCTTCCTATGTTACAGAATCGCAGAATGCCTAAGGGTGGAAGGGACCTCTAGAGATCATCTAGTCCACCCCTCCTGCTCCAGCAGGGACACCCAGAGCACGTGGCGCAGGGTGCCATCCAGGCGGGTTTGGAAGATCTCCAGAGAAGGAGACTCCACAGCCTCTCTGGGCAGCCTGTTCCAGGGCTCTTCAACCCCACAGTTCTTTCTCATATGGAGATGGAATTTCCTGTGTTTCAACTTGTACCCATTACCCCTTGTCCTATCACTGGCCACCACAGAGAAGAGTTTGGCCCCATCCTCCCTACACTCAGCCCCGATGTACTTATACATATTGATCAGATCTCCTCTTCATCTTCTCTTCTCTGGGCTGAACAGGCCCAGCTCACTTAGTCTTTCCTCATAAGATAGATGCTCCCGTCCCTTAATCTTTGGGGCTCTCTGCTGGACCCTCTCTAGAAGCTCAATATCTTCCTTGTACTGGGGAGCGCAGAACTGCACCCAGTACTCCAGGTGCAGCCTCACCAGAGCTGAGCAGAGGGGCAGGATCCCCTCCCATGACTCAGCTCTGTGTTGCTTTCCATGGTGAGCTCTGACTTAATTCTTCTTTTCCTGTCCTTTTGTAGACTATAGGCCATAGGTTTCTCTTCTTTGAGATGCTAAGGGCAGTTCTGATCCTATAGCACGGCATGAGCAAAACCACCTTCCTGATTTTTCTGGCTGTATGTACCTTAGAGAAATAATAAAGATTAAAAAAAAAATCAACAACAAAATTTTAGCACTGGCTGCTGCAGGCAGCCTGCTATCCGTCAACTCCGTTTTAATTGCCTTGCACAGTAAATCAAGATTGCTGTCAGGAAAAGCGGCCTTAAACAACTTCTGCAGCCTCATTATCTTTGGCTGCCTTGGGAATGCCATCATCTAGTGGGCATTAATGCATTTTGGTGGCATCGAAGTAGCCCTGGGGAGACGCCAGAGTAATGACGGTGCTGGACTGTGCGGGCCGGCAGTGCCTGTCCCTGTCTTGCCCCGGGAGAGTGGCCCAGTTTGCCTGTGCATTAGGAGTCCTCCTTGAAGCAGCTCTGCTGGCTTACAGCCACCGAGCTGCAGGATGAAGCACACAGAAGCTTAGAAAAGGACAGGGTAAAGGATATTGCCTTTTTCGACTCTAACTAGAATAATTGCACTTGTCTAGTGCAATTGTCTAGTGGAGAATAGAGCATTGGAGATTGCTCTTGTTTGTTTTATAGTCAAAAATCTAGACTTTTTTTTTAACTTCTCTCAAAGGGCCCAAGTAATCATTTATGGTCCCTGAGCATTCTTACATGGTAGAGACACGAGTAAATTTCCATAGTTGCCATTTACAAAGTAATTTGCACAGCTACAAAACATCAGAAAGTGAATGTATTAATTTCTGCAGATATAGCAAATAGATTCAGTATCTCTGGATAAGTGCAAGAGTAGTTTTTTGAATTTGTAAATGGCTTGATAAATTCTCTTCAGTGCAAACTACAGGTGCTTAGGTAAAGGCTGGTAATTGGTGCTCACATTTGAAAACATAGTTTCTCTGCTTTAGTTGCACTAATCTGGAGTTGTCTGGAGATAACAAGGTGCAACTGTTGAGTTTCAAAATATTTTCCAAAGTATTTCCATTTATTACAAAACAAATAGTGTGTAGCTGAGAACTTGCATTTAGTTTATTTTTCATTATACCTATTATTTTGTTTCTGGGAGGACTAGAGTAAAAGCTATGCAAGAGAATGTGTTGTTTTAAAATATTTTTATCTTTACTGAATAATTGGTAGAAATTGTCAGCTATGGATGAACTAGGATGAGAAAGAGCCAAATTTTGTTTGTTTATATTAGCACAAATTTTGAAGAAGAATTTTGAAGAATTTGGTGAAGAAGCTCCTTTCCTGATTTCTCATTTAATTCGTTCACTTTTTGTCTGCAAAAGTGTAGCAGCTGTGCATAGAGCTAATCGTCATAAGCAAATCCATCTATGCAGCAGATGAAGAGAGATGTCCTGCCCTTTGCTGTGTCCCCTAGAGGAGCACAACCATCAGAAAAAGGACAAAATCTAGAACTCTGACGTGGAAGAGGCTTTCAACATCGGCACAGAAGAACAGGATGAAGAAAACCTGTAAATCTGTCAAAGAGGCTTAGCAACAGTGCAAAATCAAAATGTCATCTCTTCTTGTTAATAGGGTAATATGTGAATGTAATTGGGTAATATGTGAATATTTAATAAGGCAGCAGATGCTTTGAATCATCTGTTAAATTTTGATCAACGCTTTTGTGTTCAAAATATAGATCACACAAATGACTTTACACCATGCCTAAAAAAGCACTGTCTGTGTCATATATTTAGTGTAGTCTGCCAGCGTGATCAGGAGGTCGGTCTCACAGAGCGCCTTGTCCCACTGGAGAAGGACTTGAGCTCCAAGGTTGCCACCTGGCCGTATATTCTGAGCGTGCCAAAACGAATGCTGTATCTGTAGTTTTGTCATTGGCAATATCTGAATTTGGGCTCAGGGAAGTGAATCAGCTTTGGCTTTGGCCCATATCTAATTATGTCTTTAAATCCCTAGGGAACTGAAGTTTTCATAGCCAGACAGAATGAACTAAAGAAAAGGCAAAGGTTTTAAATATTGAAGTACGTATTGTCCCTAGAAAAGGTTATGTTGAACAAGTGACTTTTATGTGATTATAGCCTACATTTTAATGCCCTCTGAAATTGAAAGGTTATGGCTTTATGGTTTGAAAGGAATTTATCACATTTATATTCAAAGGGGAATTTTGGCTTTTGCTATATAAAAATAATTACACATTCTTTTTGAAGATTGAGTTAAGTCTTGCTCCATTTAAAATCTGTGGCAAAATTGCTGTTATCCACAGTGATTGATTCAAAGCCAATAGCAATTTCAATACAAAAAGGAGATAGGAACTCAGGTGAAAGGCAGGAGCAGGTGAGATGTTTGCCAGTATAAAAACAGGGAGCATGAGGAATGGATTAGAAGGTCATGCCTGGTGTGATGACTTAAATCTAGCATTAGTTTGTCTCATGATGAGTGGTGGGTCTTTAGTGGTTAAGCACACCGTTTCAGAGAAACCTGCTCTCTTGTAGCTCCTTCCTAAGCAATAAGAAGTGTGGTTCATTTGATAAGCGAGTGATTAGTGATATGGCATGTGTTCATAGGCTTTCATGTCCATAGTGCATGTGAATCCATGCATTTATCTCAAAGGTGCAATGAAATTCTGTCCTTTACCACGTATTCTCAAGATATACACACTACATAATAAATACTATGTTTCTCTCTATTCTTGTGTGTACATTTCAGCTTTTAGCAGTGCATACAGATACTATTTAGACAAATTTATCCGTAGGTGTGTTTCCAATGTGATTTACAGTTACTGTTTTCAGGAAAAGACTTGCTGCTCCAATTAATATAGTATAGCCTACATATCTCAAATTACTTTCAGAATACCAACATTTTATTTACCAGTCCTACTTTTCGGAAGAAGAACAAAATTCTGTGTTTGAGACCTTTGGAACTTCTTTTTTTTTTTTTAATATGAACGTTTCTGACAACGTAGTATATGAACTTCAGGCATCTGTATTTTTATAAACCTCACAAATGGCTATTTTCTGAGACAGAAAGATTCTAATAAAACACTATTATGCAGAACTATGACTATTTTTAGATTGGTAATGAGATTTACATGCTGAGCAGGGATTTCCCAGGATAATCTTTCTATCTTTCTGAAAGTTTTTGCAGTAATAGGGTTTTGCTGTTTACCTAAACTGAAGCTACGCTTTATTTTGCAGTTTTGAAAGGACTTTTATGGTTTTGTGAATATAAACCCATGCCAGAACAGTTTTACAGCAGACTGTCAACCAAATCAGCATCTTATATTCCAAACAGTTTTGTTACCATTCTTCCAAAAAGAATATTCTTTTTCAGTGATCACACTGCCCAGAAAAAAGTTCCAGAAAAATATTTGGACTTTACGGTAGAATGGTGACAATGTTTAGTGATGACATTTGTTGTTGTGCAGTGGCGTTTTCCTGTAGCTTTCTGTGAAACATCATTATTTCTATCACTGAGGTGTAATACACCTCCTATCAGGAACATTGAATCATCAGTGTGAGCTGTATGCCTCCCCCATGACAAATTGCTTTGTTGCAGGAGTTGGTATTTTGTATTCAAGGTCTGACTTCATCTCCCTTTACAGTTCTCTGTCTGTGTCGGGATTCTCTCCTTCAGAACTGAGAGTAAGAAAGTAGAACTTCACAGTAGCTTCATTCCATGTTTTGGTTTATATAATGATTGGGAAGTCTTAACAGTAATGATTTAAAAATTTCTAGTGATTACCAACTCCTTTAAAAAATGGTCATAATACAGGTGACAGTTGGACCAGGATATTTGATGGTTTTGATGGGAAGAGCCAATACCTATACAATTTTCCTCTGTAGCATAGTTGCCTGATAACATAGTTAATCTTCTAGACTATTATCCTCTCAAAAAGAGATTTTCTTGGTCAAGATGGTGTGTCCATGTGTGCATAAATGGGATATGCATGTGCCTGCATCTGTTTCCTTCCTAATAATTTCAAAAGCGTTATTTGACTTATAAAAAAACAGTTGAGGTCTCCAAGATTTTTAAACTCCTATAGGTACTGTGAAAAGTTGATAATGAGTTGAAGAGAGTAGTTGCCCAACTGGGAGGATAGCTGCAGGGCAGACTACGTTTTACTCAGTCCCAGGGTATCCACACTGAAATGTTTTATGTGACAAGGCTCTATTTTATGAGAATTTTCAATATCTTAGGCACAAAATCCAATCAAAGACAAGATAAAAAAATGTAGGAAGCCAAAATGATTTTTTAATGTAACTTCAGTTAGTTATGATGTTTATAGATTATTTATATATACAAGCTGGTGGAATATAATTTAGAAAAAGTAGAATATTTCTGATATAAAGAATAAGAAAAACAAAGCAAATATTTTGAATACCTGTAGACCAACTGGAAATGAGTTTAAGTCAGTAGAATAAGACTATAAAAACATAATTAGACTAAGGAATGGGTAGGACAAAAGCCTTTTCTACAAAGGCAATGTATGTGGAAAGCAAGGCAGACGCCAAACCTATCAAAAGGCTGTAAATTAGGACATCTTTGTACCCCAGCAAAGCAAAAGGATTCTGATCTTCCAAGTGTGGTGCAAAGGCCCTCCAGGAAAGGCTGAGCAGAGGGGAACATTTTCACTGGTGAAAGAATTAGCAGATGATTCTGGGGAGATCTGAGAAGTTGAGTCAAGTGATTTTGCATTTTGCTGGTGTGGAAACGTGCTTGTAGCATCTTCGAGAAACCTGATCTCTCTGACCCCACGGAAGCTGGGAGCTGATGGTGATGCTGCCCCCCTTTCCCTTCAATGGTCTCCTATCTTCAGGATGTTTTGAACCCTGATGTTTCTTGTGTGAGCTCCTCTGTGCTGTGGGAAGAGAAAAAGAGTTAAAATGGCAGAATAAGGAATACAGTGAGCACTTGCTAGAGGGAGACCAGTGGTGGTGACTAATATTTTGCTATAAGTAGAGCAGGGAAGAGGAGAGGACCATTGTAGTTGGCACAGGGAAAGAAAGGAGAGTCATGAATAATTTACATTGGACAAATTGTGTGGTTCTCTTCTATTTTTTTCCTGCTAACGAATTCACACTCATTGGAAGTAGTCTACTCTTGCGTGCTCTTTTTGTGATTCAGGGAAAGCTTTGACTGAGTGTTTCTGAACCGATGTCATCATTAGCTATTAGCAATTACTGTTAATTGTTACAATCAAACATTCTAGTCATTGAAATCCTTGAAAAAGTAATAAATTCTTCCTCTGCCTCCCCCTAAATGTGCTTGTATTTGAGGGGAAAAAGAAAATCACCTAAAAGCCCTGGTCTGTTTCTTCTTGCAGTTGGAGAGAAGTGGTGTGGGACAGAGCCCCTGTGTCCCCACAGAGGATGACGTATGGGAGCAGCTTTGGAGGGGATACTCCTGCCTTGGGTTTTTTCACGCAGAGCAGGTGATGGTGCTCTTGTTGGTGACATCACACTTTTCCGTCTTTCAATCAAAAAGGTTTGGTTGGGGTCACAGGAAGTTGGGGAAGGCAGGAAAGGCCAAGGGGGAAGACTTCTGTCTTTGATTCCTTTTCTGCAGAAATTCTGAGATCTTGTCTTGGAGAATTTCCTCAAAGCATAGGGTTGGCAAGGAAAGATCTGGGCCAAGTATCTTTGTTTCCTCCTCTCCAAGAAGTGAGTTTTCCTTGTAGGAACCTATTTTCTAATATGTATTTTTTAGTTCCTGGAAACGTAAATCAATACAGCAGTCTGATCTTTGACTCATTCTGTTCCATATTTTCCAGTCAGTAAAGGAAATATCCATGAAGTAGAATTACTTCGATTATAAAAATTACAAATAATGTCATTTAATTTAAACAGAATTTTACAGCATTAAAAACATGGTAGCTAAATTGCCTTTCAAGTCTATCGTAAGAAAGAAAGCATGGATCAGATACACATAATCACTATAATTATCTGGCTTACCTTTATCTTGCTGATTAGCTCTGGATCATAAGCCCCTCTGTATTTTCTTTTATCCCTCTTGAAATAGAATATAATTCCTATTGTGAGCGTCACATCGGTTGTGTTCTCTGTGACAATAGAATTAACTTGCTTGGCCAAGTAGCAAATCTATTATTTCAACACATACCCCATGTAGTTAGGAATTCAGAATGAGCTAAGAATAAATGCTTCCTATATGAGATTATTTGCTTTCATGAACTTGTGTCAATTTATAGCAATGTTGTTAAAACTTTTCCTCTAAGTGTGTCTCACCAGAGTAAGTGAAAGCAAATTCTCTCCCCCCCCCCTCCTCTTTTTTTCTTCTCTAACTTGTTTGGTCTCTTCAGATTTTGTTTTTGACACATGCCAGGCAAACTGGCAGTTTACAATTCAGCTAATTTTAAGCTAAGTTAAATGTAGCTCCAGGTTCAGGTGCACCACCCGCCTTTGATTCTAAAATACGATTGCTTTACCTTGACCTAATAGGCTGTTGCTTTAACTAAAGCTGCATGCGCTCTTAGCCTGCCCCTGCTGCAGGGTGAAATGCTTTCCCTGCACTCTTGGTGGAGAAAGGTTAAGGCAGTGAATTTTGCATCAGTAATTAGACTGGCTACAAGAAAGTTCACATCCAGGTAGGGTGGTAAATCCGACTCAAAAACCATGACAGAGCATGTGAATGAACATGCTTGAGCTGACTAAATGCACAATAGTCTCATGTTCCAAAAATGACATATGCAAGCATTGGAAAAAATAAATTTTTCGGTTATTTTCAGAATTTATTTAGTGTAGTTTAAAACCTGATAGGCAGAAATATTGGATAAAAGCATGTCAGATAGAAATGTTTTTAGATATTTTTTGTTCATTATTTTTATTGATGATTGGCTTGCAAGTCCTAGGTTACTTACCTATGTGATTAGTATTTATTTTTCACAATTAAAGCACCAAGATAAATTGCAGTTCTTTTAAAATGTAGTAAGGAATTTTATATGAAAGACAGTGGGCCAGTCTTCACATACAAACATACCTAGCTTAATTTAAGCTATTAGCAGTTTTTCCTAGTGGTTTAAGAACAGATTCATGCTGCCTTTTAAAGGTCATAACTATATATACATTGTCTGTGCATGTGTGTGTGTGCCTGTATACACACACACACACACACACACATATATATGGCTATAGATATTTGTAGGGAGGGTGAAGTTATATATAACTACTGACCTAGAACAGGATTTACATTACAAAGTCTTCCTGATTTCACAGAACATGTCATGGATATGGATAAGATCCATATAGATATTTAGGTGCTTTTTGGGGGCCAAGTGTGTATAGATGGATTTGCATGGACCTACTCAATTTCTCACTTATTCTGATGTTTTTAGGAGTCCTGTATTTTACCCTAAAAGGTCCTTGGTATATAAAGATGCATTTATTGTGTGCAAATAGCTGCCCCAAGTCTTGCTTGTCTTCTCTATCAGGCAGTCTTGAATTCTTTGGTGATTGTGATACCAGCACCCACAGTACTTCTTATACGTCTCTTAATGCTTCTTGTTCTGGATGCATGATTTGCAAGTGCTTGGAATTAACAGCAGGAAATTTAGGGTTTCTTCTGCACCTTGATTTCTGTAGGGAACTGGGATTTTACTGCCTCCACAGATTGTCCTTTGCCCAGAACGTGTATTATTTGTGTGACAGTTGATGTTAAAATTTATTTATATATTTTGCTCCTTTAGGGGCCTCATCTCAGGAGCTAAAGCCATCTGTGGAGATTGTTACCCTAATCCTGCATGGTCTGGGGCAGGTTTATATTGCCAGAGGAATGTCTGTTAAGCCAATTTAGAGGAATGGAATGAATCTGGAGTATGGGGAGCAGAATGGACGCTTTGGTGCTCCAGCCCACGTTGGTGTTCAGAGGTGACCAGATGAAAATAAATGCTGAAATAAGCAAATACCTGTTATGTGCGTGTTAAATGCACAACTCTAACCGCTTCAGTGATTATTTCAAAGGTGGGACCTTTTTGCTTTCTTAGTGAGGCATTTAAAATAATTCTGAAAAACCTACGTTTGTGAACGTGTTTCATCTGCAACTTATGAGAAGAGTCTAATGTTCCCTTTTATAGGTTAAAAATGCTTCATTTTGCTTTAGACTAAAAATCATTAATCTTTGGATTTAAGAGACAGCCTGTACCTTGAGCTGTTCATTTCAAAAGAGGTTTAAAAAAGTCACGGGTCAGGGGCTGTAGGGAAAAACAGGATTGTGATAAATGGGAAAGATACTTCAGAAGAGATGGTAGTAACGTAGAAGATTTCTTCTATTGCTCAGTCAAAACAGAAGAGTTGTTGGCTGGAGATGGACCCAATAGTGCAGGTTACTCCAGAATCTAGTAGAAAGGAAAAATCTGGGGGAAAAAACCCTCTGGTTTGTAGAAATGTTTCAGGCCAACTTTTCATTTAAGCTAGGAATTTAAGCTAGGAAATGGGGCTACTGATGAGCTTTCTGACTGCTAGATCACCTGTGCCCTGGGAATCCGAGCATTCCCTGCCGGTGGTCGGGCAGCCTTGGCCCCTGCCCGTGTGGGAGCTGCAGGCGTGAGGCCAGTCCCTGCCTTACGGGCTCAATGCCCCCAGCCCGTTGTCCTCTGGTGATCCTAAAGCCTGGTTGAAAATGGGCTGTTCTGCAGGATGCTGCAGGGCTCACATCTTAATTTATTTCTTAATTTTGTTCTTTCTCAAAATGCTGCCTGCGGGATCCAGTTCTTGATGGGGAAAAAATAGACTTATTTATATGCTCACTGATATTTTTGCAGCATTTCAGCTAATTT
>JAWLRI010001063.1:6300813-6372669 GCA_034781795.1 Crypturellus tataupa
GGGATCCAGTTCTTGATGGGGAAAAAATAGACTTATTTATATGCTCACTGATATTTTTGCAGCATTTCAGCTAATTTACAAGAAAGGCCGAGTTCAGTTTTTAATTAGTTTTTGTGGGCTACAATTGTATGTAAAAGGTCTTTTATTTGCACATGAAAGATCTGACATATAAAGTTAAGGATTGTATGTGTGTAAGCATTAGAAATGTAATTTTTAGGTGTACTGTTCTAGGTCCTAGATGCTTAAGTGCTTATCTTAATGCTTTACAGCTTTCTACCATATTTTTCATCTATTAATTTGTATCTTTTCAAATTGTATTCCTTTAGATTGTTCTCAGTAATTCTTCTCATTCTTCTTCATTCATTCTTCTCTTCTTCTTCTCTTCCACTGTCTTACCTTTCTGGTTCCTTATCTTCTATTTAAAATGTTTTTTTCTCCTTTGTGAACCATAGAACTGGTTTCTTTGGTGGTTTTCATATTGGACGTATTTTTCGCTTCATATTTTCTTCTCTCCACCCTTCCCTTCAGTATACTTACCTTTTTTTTTTCCTTTCTTTTTTCTTTTTCTTTTCTTTTCTTTTTTTTTTTTTTTTTAAAGTTTGATTTATCCAAAATGTTAATTGAATATTTTTTCCACAAAGTTCTCTTTTTTTGGCTTTGTTGTTGTTACCTGTCTTGCTTTGGGTTGTTTTAAAGAAACTTTGTCTCTTACCAAATATTGGAAGTGCTGATCCAAAGAGAGGCTGACTGTACCTCTGCCTGCCACTTCTGTCTGTTTTTGCTCACAAATCTGTGGTGGAGGAATGGGGCTGATGCTGGGTCTGGTAAACATCCTTGCATAGGGGCTGCAGATTTAAAGAAGTGGTGAAGAGCTGTTAGGCTATAGAAATCCCTTTTCCAGAGATTTTTAAATTGGTTGCTCAGACCCATTAAATGTATCTTTCTTTGCAGGAAACACTGGGCTTGAGTAAATTATTTTTGTGTGTGTAGATGCTGAACCTTTTTTTGGTAGTGTTGCCTTATGTTATGGTAGAGGCTGAGTTGGTGTATCGTGTTGAGGAGTCAAGATCTGATTTCAGGCAAGTGGCATATGCACATGTAAATGTGTTAAGGTTTTTCTCCCCTTCTCTCGTACCAGTTCCAGTGAATAAAAATGTCTTAGAAGTTTGTTGGACATGTGTTGGTTGCTTTCTGTAATGCGGCCTTTTGGGTGGAGAAGGTTCAGACAACCATCCTGTGGAGTCTTGGATATTTTCCGGAGCTTATTATTCTCTGCTTTATGGTGCTCTTGCTGTCGATATGCTGGATACCTGGATAGTTGGATGAAACTTGTGTTCAGCGAGCAGTAGGGACCAGCATGGCCACTTCCCTATGGACGTGAGCTGTGGTCCCAGGTTGCCCATGTGTGCCTCCGTGCAGTGATTTTGGTGCCTCATGGTCCACCTCTTGCCCCACCTGTGCGAGGCTGCACGATGCTGAGCTGTCCACACTGCCACGCAGAGCTTTGGGCCATCTTCTCCTTGGGAGAGGCGCGAGTCTTGATCCTCTTCAGCCAAGATTACCTAGATAGTGAATTTCCTAAAATGCCTCAGATAATTAAATTTCTATAGATCCGTTTTTCAAAAAGGATTTCAAAAGTAACTGGAGAGACAGGGACTGACTAGGTAGACAATGTGACCTTATTTGCCTTGTTTGTTTAGAAAATATGACTGAAATTAAAGACTTTTTTGAGCATTAATTCTTGATTTGCTTTCTGGTTGTTAATCAAGGTAACCACAGGACTAAATATTCACAAGACACTGCTGTTCGGATTAGTTCAGTGTGACAAATTTAGTGAGATTTCCAGAATGGCACATCTACATCTGCTGGTAGTAGAAAGTAGAGATACCACAGCTCAAGGAACCTGTTCAAGCATTCTTTTTTTTTTTTTTTTTTCTCTTGGAAACTTCTAGTGTTGAACTGAAGGAGTTTTTGTGCTGCGTTTATCACTACCTGTCATGGATGGGGAGAACAGGTTGTTACTTTTCACTGTCAGCAAGCTTTGATGTATTTCAAGGGTTTTATAGTCTCCCCCATGCATGCTTTTTTTCCTTCAGGTTAAACACCACCAACTTTAAAAAATCTTTTTTTCTTCTAAAACAAGTGTTTTGGGTCCATCTTGGCTGTTGTTGATTTTTTTTTTCCTCTGAGCTCTCTCTGATTGTCCAGCCTTGAAAAGCGAGTAAGATATATCAACTTGCAATAGAGAAGAAGGATTACTTTTGCCTTGTATGCAGTGCCATGACCTAGAGGTGTTAGTCCTCACAATAGTGTGACAATGGTTTCATGTTCACATTGTAATCAGTTCCCTCTCTAGAAAAAGCAAACACTTAATACAACAGCATAGAAAATACCCCTGTGCTCAGAGCAGCAGTACATCCAGCCTGGTACTGTGCCTCTAATAGAGGCAATAACGTCTCCCCTGGAGTCTGAGTTAGAGGGTAAATCCTTATCTGCTTTCTCTAGATCTGCTTTGGTTTGCTGTCAAAGACTTTGTCTAATCCCTTTTTAAACCTTCTGCTGCTATTTGCTTTCACAACCTCCTGTGGCAACAAATTCCAGAAGCTCAATATCCACTATATAAAAAAGTACTTTTGAAACTTAGCTTCTACTGGTTTCAATAAACATCTGTTTTTGATATTATAAATCTTGGTGAATAGCAGTTTTCTCTTTACTTTACTTGCTGCATTCATGGTTTTGTATGCGCTGATCATATTCCTTCTCTTTTCCAAACTACTGAGGCTCCAGCCTCTGAATCATTTTGGTTTTGCTTTTTTTTTCTATCTGATTGCACCCAATTGCTGATAGCACTTCTCTCTCCTTTAATTGAATTTATCTTTTCTCACCTTATTCCTTAATTTTTCAAAATTATTTTGAAATTTTAATTCAGTCTCCCAGTATGCTTCCAATATGTCCTGATTTTGCTTTAATTAAAAACTTAAAAAGCACCTTCCATTTCTATTTAATAATTTAGATTAATGAAGTCATTGAACAAAAACAGATGAGTGGCAGAATCCTCTGCCTCCATTCTGAAACATCCTCCCATTTTTTTCAATGAGCATGGTGTTCCAGACATTTTTACACTGCTCCTATAGTAATCTGGATTAAGTTTCTCTTGCTTGCTTATAAGAAAATTTTACTGAGGATCAAAACATATTATTCTCATCTTTTCTGGCAAGATATGATTCATGATTAAGAAAAATGGAAATCAGAATAGATTGACATGACTTGTTGTTGACAAAATTGCTCATCTTCCAGATGTTAATATATAATCACCTTATTAGTTGTTCAAGTGTTTTCTAGAGGTTGAAGCTGAAATAGCTAGTTTATTATTTCTCCTATTCCCCTGCTGAATTGTTTTCTTTTTAAAGTATAAATACTACTTTTGTTCTTTTCATCCTTCTGATACTTTGCTCATTCGTTTTCAAAGATCAGTGCTAAAATTGCTTGGTTTGCTTCAGCCAGTATCTTAAATATTCAGGATAAAGTTGGCTAGGGTCCAGCCATTTTGAAAGTATCCAAATTACCTTAGCACTCCTGGAACAGTTTCTTTTTGTTTAATAAGTACCTTAGTGCTGATTGATATTAATCACACTAAGGGAAGATTTAAGTGTTGTTTTTTTTTTACTATATACAGATGAACATTGCTTAATGAAAGCACTCTTTATATTTTTTTTCTAAAAAATACATATAATGATTTTAAGAACATAGGGAAATAATTGATAATCCTTGAAGTCCAATTCCTTTGCTGTCTTTTTGTATTATTCCCTGACATCCTACTTGTTTGCAGAATTTTAAGAGCTGTTGAATGAGTTGTTAGTGTTGAAGATGTAAATTTCTATCCTGTCACTGCTGTCAGACATGGGACAGGAAAGGCAGCAGACGCTGATAGGACAGAAGATGTGAAAATCCCCCTTTTATTGCTTGTGTGGCTATTACCTCTTTCATTTGTTAAATAGATATAAAAATAAAGTACAAACTTAAAGCAGTGGCATGCTGTATTATAATATACTCAGTTTTCAACATGTATGTAACATTAGGATTTTGTTATTTCTATTTGACGAGAGAAGAGCATTCTTGCATTGTGTTGTGGAAAAGGAAGATTCCTGATAAAGTTTTCCTTGCTGCAGGGATATCATTTTTTGTGAAGGAATCAAAATCTTTATGGGCTGTTGTGTTATTGACAGCCACTGAGCAATGTGGATGCGGCAAAGATAGATGTTTTTCTCCTCCTTCCTATCATTTTAAATTCTACCTGGATAGTGTAGCTCTGATGGAACCTTAATTGGTATAGAATATGCCTTCTCTTAATACTAAGGAAGTATAAATAGGGTCCCTTTCAGATGAGAAACATCTCAGAGTAGCCCTTATATATTCATTGCATCTTTTCTTATTTCTCTTTTTTTATTCTCTTATTCTCTGCCTAGGGATAGAACAGTATGAAAAATACAGGCTTTGTTCAAGTGAACAAGTATTTGAGAGGATCTTATTTAAGTATTGCTTAAGTTACATGGTAGATATGAAAGAAGTGCGCTTTACACATGAAGAGAAAAATAACAACATCTTAGATGGTTCTTATTCCTGCAAGTGTTTCTTCCCCTTTCCTTCATAGGCTCTGAAGAAATCAGTCTCCCGTGCACCTGAATTTCTGTGCTGACAGTCAAGAAGTGTTGCCACTGGAACGCTCAGCCGTGGTTGTCCTCTGGGACATCCAACCTCCCTCCTGTGTGGTATCTCTAGCAGCCCTGGGAGTTTTAAAAAGCTGTAGTAAATAAGAATGAAATGCTCTTTCTCCATTTTCAACAAATACGGGAAGGAGAAAGATTACATTGCAGGAGAAGAGACTTAAATTGGACGACAAGGTGCAAATGCATGGATTAAGTTGCCTGAAGAGACCATAGGATCTCTTTCAACTGGAGTCTTTTAAGGACAGGTTAGATAAACATCTGTTAGAAATAGTGTAGAAATAGTTAGAAACAGGGTCCGATACCCACACAGGATTCCCCATGGCCAAGGGAACCCACAACAGCCCAATACCAATGGAACAGGCTGCCCCAGGCAGCTTCCTCCTAGTCCCTATGGGATGCTTCTATGTTGAATTAAGTTCTTTTGAGAAGCCTGATATCACTCAAAAAAAAAGTACAACAGACCAGCGGTATTGTCTATTTTAATCCATTTTCATTAGAAAAAGACTATTAGAAAATTGCCTGCAGTGTGGCGTTAGAGCATGAAAACTACGATTTATTACCCTTGTCAAAAGAAAAGCTCAGGGGACTTGTTTGGTGCCAGTGGCTATTCGTGATTCTTTGTTTTCTAATCTGAACACCAATTTGAGCATGAGCAATATTCAGATATGCATTTCTAATGTAAAATTTAGTTTGAAAAGATTTATAAGCATCCAGCAAGTTGCCACGTGGTAGGAGCAGTTCCAAGATGAACTGTAAAACCATTGAAAATCCTCCTTAATAACTGTATAAACTGTTGAAAATGGCCTTTACCTATCTCTTTGAACCTGTGACTAAAAATGTTATGGTAGACAAATAGCAGTTTTGGAATTTTTCCTTTGTTGTGTTGAATATTTGAGCTTTTCTCAGTTCAAAGAAAAAATACCATGACTACAGTTTGATAATCTTTTTCTTTTTTGTTTTTTTGGTATGGATTTAAAAGGTCCCCTACCTGCATTGTTAAGCAGGTACTTAAGGCAAAGTGAAATGAGTAATCCTTTATAATTGGCAAAGAAAAAAATGTACTATGTGTAGGATTTATGTAAATAAAAAGGAGAAAATTAGATTTGTATAAGTCTCTCTTTATTACAGATCTGGTAGAATAGCAATAGCATTACTAGTGGTGCTGAGCTGTAAACTCTCAAAACTGAACGAATAAGGATTTAAACTTTGTACAAATACATACTACAGTCCTGAAGTCCGGAAGCCTTTATTTCCTATTCCATGTAAATTCCAGGAATATATTCAAGCTGGATTTTTCAAATTGGAATAGCAGGATCCGTGACAGATTTTTGGGACCTTTCTGTGTCGCATAGAAGGGTAATTGTATTCTCAGTGTGACCACCTGGGAAATTTTACCATAAAATTTCCTCATATTGAATTAAATCAGGACATCAGTTTTGCATGCTATTATTCTTATTATGTGTTATTATGCCATTTTTGATGTCCTGAGGTTTTGTTTTCACAGAAAACATGTTTTGTGTTCACAGTTTTGTTTTTGTTTGTTTTGCATAGCTTTTCTTTTTGGGCTTTAAGCCTGGCAAAAGGTTTTGAAGGCCATCCTATGGCTTGTGATGTGCATCACGGGCGTCTGGAGGCTTCTTTTAACGAGGTATCGGTTGCTGCCTTGGCCTCCAAGAATGACCCTATCTGGGGCTGCTCTGGGGATGCTGCAACTCAGGGCATCTGGAAGGCAGGAGCGATGTGATCCACACCAGCAGCACCCTAACAAACCCTATGTGATGGAGGTCATCCTAGAGGGTTTCCTGTCCTCATGATGAAATAGCAGAGAGCAGCATCCTGACCTGAATACCTCTTTGTCTTTGAGGCTTCTTAGTTTTTCTTGACACTGGTATGATGCAATATTGTAATGTTTTGTTATTCATCCCACCACGCATATGACTGTAACCTTGGTTCTGGGCACCAAAATGCAGTCCTTTAGAATTCCTGTTCATACGTTGCCTTTATTATATGTAGCAGCAGGGAGAAAAAAAAAATTGAAATATACTCATCTGGGTCATAGATTCTGTAAATGCTTGAAGAAGATTTGTCTTATGATGCATTCTTGAAAAGTTTTAGATAGTATATTAGAAAACACAGATTTAAACATATATTTGAAATATATAAAATAAGTATGCATGCAGCTTAAGCACAAGATTCAGTATTGCTGTTAGCTTCAAGAATATATTTTTTGCAGAAGGTGTCCCTGTTTCTCTGAGGAAATTGTTTCCTATGTCTCAGAAAAGCATTTTATTTCAGTTTGTAAAATTAGCTGATATGATCTTAAATGAATTCTTCTCAGATATGTGCTAAATAGAAATTGTTGCTCATTAAAAAAAAAAAAAAAAAAAAAAAAAAAAAAAACCCTTTCTGTTCTGTGTGTCTATGGGAAAATGTTCTTTCTTTGAAAATTCTTACTTCTTAAAATGAATGTCAGGGACAATGCAAATCTAATGAAGTTCATTTAAAGCAGTAAGCATGTGGTTAATGCACTTTCCCATTCCTTTATCAAAATTTCTTTTTCTGAACGTGAGATTTGAATAACAACCCAATAATGAAAATTAAGAAAATAACCATTGCAATGGAAATTAGTTTTTCTTCCTCTGTATGGTTTCCTACCAACTTCTTTCTGTAGGAAAATGCATATTATACCTGTTTGAACATTAGGTTTCAGAATACAGTAATCTGTCCATTCATTCAGCTCTGTAAATTATATGTGAGAAAATGCCTTTGAAGACTTCACATTTATCTATAGCTATGCAGGTTTGCATCTGACTATTGCAGGATTTCACATTACAGAATAAGGAAGTGCTATATCATGACGAGTGTCCATCGTATCAGACAGTGTCCCAGTGTTTCCTTGAATCCTGTCATCCTGTGTTTTTTTTTTTTCCCCTCCTTTATAGTGTAAGTACAATGGGGCAAGGACTGGTCCCAGTTTCACTGTGGCTGTGATAGATATAGTGATAATAATAATGTCAACTACTGTGGTATAGCAACAAGAAAATGACTTTGCTTTTCAGTCTTCTTATACTAACACGTTTTATTTCCACTAAGCAAAACAAAACTCTCAAGACCATTGAGTGTCATCCTAGAGTGGGCATTGTAACTGTGATGCATAATCAGAGAATGCGTAACTAATGTGAAATTATTTTAATGCATAATGCTTTCCTTGTTGTGTAGATGAAAAACATCTAAAATCCTCAATATTGTCTGCGATATGAATTATTTAACAATACCTGACAGATTTAAAGTACATCTCAAGGTGATATGTGAAGGACAGTTCTGAGAATACATTTTCATGCTGAGGTGTGTTTCATGTTGACAGCTATGGCAGTAAGATGCTCAAAGGATTTTAGATCTATTTAAAAGTTTTAGAGTCTTAGGTCATTGCCTGGAATGTATTCACTCCACTAAAACTTCTTAAATCTTAATCTCTTTCAGTCCCAGCAAAGATGCATTGTGATCTTTGCACTGGTATGCTGCTTTGCAATTCTGGTTGCACTGATATTTTCGGCAGTGGATATTATGGGAGAAGATGAGGACGGACTCTCAGAAAAGAACTGTCAAAATAACTGTCGGTAAGAGGTAACAAACAAAACTTCTCTTTTGGGGTGGATAAGAACATGTATGTGTTGCATTATGATATGTGGTGAATTACATAGACCTATGGATGTAGCTGGGAAGAGAAGTGGGTAATAGGGAAAGAAATATTCTTTTATTTTGAGGCTCTTGTTAATTTGGCAAAATGAACTATACTCTTTTTGAAGTTGTTTTTGACTGTGTGGTCTCAAATTTGAGTTTTGTAAACCTGGGCAGAAGCCCATTAAATTTCAGTAAATGACAACTGAAGTAGCTCACTTTATTCTCAAATCTGCGTCTTTCTTTCATCAAGAACCGTTTTTTTTTTTTTTTTTTTTTTTTTGTCTTGAGGACACAGGTCACTTGGCTTGAATTACCCATAGTAGGTTGCTCAGGGCAGTTTTGAATTTCTCCAAGGATGGAGACTCTGCAGCCACTCTAGGCAACATGTTCTAGAGTTGACCACTTGACACAATGTGATCTAGCCATCTGCCAGTGGCTGAGTATGCAGTGAGTTACTGCATTTATTTTTTAGAGTAGCTAAATTAAAATATAGGCTTGCTTTGAGCATTTTCTCCTTTCTATTCTTCGTTGCTTTTGTGGGCAGACTCTTTGAGGTGAATGCCTTTATACACAGCATTATACAGTTAGTAACAATCCAGTAAGTTGAATTTTGCCTTTGCAATTTAACTATTTTTTAAAAAGGGGAAAAAAGAGTTTCTTTAGATTTTCTTTTCCTTTAAAATAGGATATACCTGCAGCATCAAGTAGTTGTATTCTGAAATCCCACTCTGTCTAGAGTTACAGCCTTACCTTTCTGTAGGGCAGCCTTGTAATATCCTGCCTAAATTTTCAAGCATTCAGCTAGCTTCCCTTTTTCCTGTCAGGGTCTCGGATGCTCTTAATAGCAAGTTACTGCCTTTTAAAATTTTAGAGAGAGTTCGGAAGATATACTGCAAGTGTCACCTCTACACCCACTTCCTCTGTGTGTGAATCTTTGACAGAATTAGATCAGATGAGGGGAAGGTCTTTGTACTCATTTGCTTGGATGTGTGCACAGCTTCAGTGCATGCAAGAAGTAATGGACTGGGTTTTCCTCTCTATTGTATCATTGGGGGCACCCAATTTTGGGTGTATGGTGCCCCACAATGTTCTGGGTAGCTGCACAGGCCTAACCAAGGAGGAACTTCATCTTTTCACTTTCTGTTCTCCAAATGGCAGAAGATTGAGGGCACACAACATGTGGTGCCATGGCAAGCTGGCATAGTGTTTTTCCGTTTCTAAGAGATTGACTGCTTTTGTCTACACGCACTGAATACCCCTATATCTCCCTTTCCAAAGGGAGATATCCCATCCTTGTTTAGCTACCAGTCTTCCTTTCCAAAGAATATTCATCCTTGCTCAGTTCTTTGTTGGTTGGTCTATGCCATTCTTGTCTCTCTTGGACAGTGTTACAGAAGCCTGGGAGTAATTCCAGCACGTTGACTCCTATTATGTCTAAAGTCAATGAAACTGCACTGCACTGCACTGCACTGAAAGGGAGCTTTGATCCCCAGTCTATTTTAAGGTGTCTTTCAGAGTGATTCAGGTGTGTGATCTAATTACTAATACTTGACCCAGAAGGCAAATATGTGCTGCATGTATAAACTGCCTAAAGTATTTCTAATAACAGTTATTGCAGTGTCCAGGTGCTGTCAGCTGATGTCTGCTAGCACTGAATCCTCTTGATCAAATGATCCTGTGGAGCTCCCTTCTGTGTTAAATATGTTTCAGAGCTAACCGAAGTGCTGTAAGATCAATTGATTTCTGTGGTATTTATTTAGTATTTAGGTAATGCAAGAATTACTGAATTCATGCATTTCTGCAGTGTGAATACTTTCACTGATATTCAAGAACAGTTTAAGACTTTCATCTTCTGTGCATCAACTTTGCTTCTATGTTTTTATTTTAATGGAAAATATATTACAAGTGGAATTGGGGTCTAGAATAGTTCTGCAGCTAGAACTTTTTGGAACTTGTGCCAAAAAAAAATATAAGTGAGAGCTAATAAAAAGAGTGAGAGAGAAAGTAGAAGAATTCTTTTATATAAGTTCCAGATCTTCTTTTTGTAGCCTGAGAGACAAATCAGGAAGGTATGTTTTATACAGCATTTTCCAGTAAAACCTACATCAGTATTTTTGTTTTGATTATATTTTTGCTCATGAATATGAATACAACCTTTCTGATCTAATCATTGTACTTCAACATGATGTACCTTTTCTGTTAATGATTCCTTTTATCGTCTTACATTAAAAGAAAACTGCATATGTTACCAAAAAGACCTTTTTCTTGATGGATATATTTGTTCTTGGGGGCTTCATTAACAAAATTTGTTAGAGAAATAAAAATGCCTTTTTTGCATGTCTTCACAGATGGCTGAAGTGATTGTTATTGACCATCTAAAAGGGTGCATGGGAAATAACAATTCTAAAAGAACTTACTGTATATTTGAAAGTAAAATTATTAATTATGATTTGTATTCTTTGATCTTCATGTTGAAAAACTCAGCTTAGGACTGAGAACTAGAAAGCCTCTTGCTTAGAGGGCTGTTTGGGGCTGACACAAAGTGATTGCTGGAGGCTGCACACCATTTCTTCTTCTGTTGCTTATGCTGTTGCAGGTAATTGATTGGCAATGATTAAGTAGAGTATCCCAGAATATTCAAGAAGAACATGAGTACTCAATACGCTTTAACTGCGCACATTCTAAAGTTACTGAAATTCATTCATTTATCTCTTAGTAGATGCAGCAATGGTTCTTTTGCTAAGCCTACTTAGTGTGTTATAATTCAAAAATACAAACAGGTAATAAATAAAATTTACAACCCTGTCCTAATATTTGAGGGTGAATATGGGGGCAAATAAATGTACTCATCAGACTCATTACCAAGAACTGCTGTAAACTGGAAAATGAAAAGTAAAATTGCAATTTAAATTGGAAAATAAACAGTTTCGGATATATTAAGGCAATAATTTTAAAGGCAGTAAAATCCATTTTGGAGAAGATCAAGCACCCTAAAAACTATCTGAAAGTAGACATTTTTCATTGGCCCAAATTTCAGAGTTAAAGCTGTAAAGCTTACCAAACAGATGCGTTTTGGCTTCAGAACTGAAATCAGAAGTAGAACTCAACTAGCTGTTAAACTACATTGTTTCAGTTGAAATACTGCTGTTTATGCTTATTTACACTGTTCCACAGAACTCTCATGCTGTGAGCTATATTTGGAGTGACTGACTTACTGAGAGCATTCATTTTATTTATTTATTTCAGTTGGATCAGGTCTGTTAAGAAGCATCATTTGACTTTCAGAGGGTACTGTATATTCTTGGCTTTGTCCCATAAATTTGATTTCAGAATGCTAGACGTAACTATAAATGTCTATTAATGATTCCTATTAAAAGGAATGTCAGGCAAATGACATTTAAGGTAACAGTAAAATAGTAATGACTGTGAGAAGTGGAGTTTTTGCAACTTGTTTTTAGTATAGTTTACAAACCATTCTTCTGATACATCTAGCGTAGTGTTGTTAATCACCTTTGATGGATAGAGCTTGTTAAAAGGACATGTTTAGCAGTATGGGAACTTTGCCTTCTCTGCTGTGGATCTATTTAGCATCACATCTATAAGATTAGATTATTGTATTTTGAAAGCAGTGCTTTGTAATGCCTGACCTATTGTGAATATATCTTATATAGCCTGTGGCATAAAACTAGTCAAGACCTGCTTGGCTTTGTTGAAACTGGCTGGTAAATTCAAAAATGCCCAGACTGAGAAACGGAAGAAAATACGGCTATCAAGAGAATCTCTGTTATCCAAAGTTTTTGGATGAAATTCGTTTTGATATCCCACCAGTAACTTCAGCTGGTCAGTACGCCTCTTCTGCTCCTGCTTGTTGCTGCTGATCACCCTGGTAGGGTTACTGCAAGGCTGCCCATGCCCGCAGTGGTTCTCATCTTGCAGGCTTTGCCAATGCCTGCTGGAGCAGTAGGAGCAGCTGGCATTGGACCTGGGGTTTGCTCAGGCCTCTGTGAGGAGATAAAGTGTAAGAGGAGAGAAGGTAGCTGCTTTGCTGGGCCCCAAGTACAGCTTAGGATGTAGTAAGATTGCTGTAACAATGAATATCTTCCAGTTTTTGTCCCTGTCCCTCTGATGATTTTTTGAGGGATTTTTTGTTGTCTTGCTTGGGTCCCGTTCCGGTGACACTCTGTGGCTCTGTCTTCAGAGTAATACATGATGGAGGTACTTGATCACTTGTGTTGGAGAGTTTGCCTTTCTGTATAATGTGATAGGGTGGCAAAGCCGTTTAGTTCACTTTGTGATTGTGGGTAGGCTTTAACAAATTCCTCCCTACAGCAAGTAGCTGTTGATCCTAATGTGGTGTTCACATTTGCTTTGGAAATAGTCTGGATTATTTCATGAGGAGGGCTTGAATGCTTCATAATTTCAGCATCCTACTGGACCTGAATCATCTTTTGAAAGGCCAAGCTCCAGGACTTAGCGGTACCTTGCAGCACTGAGGTCCCAACATTATATCTTAACAGGTACAATAAATATTTATATGGATCCATTATCATATGTTGCTTTCAGGTTCATTAGATAATCCCTTTATTCTAGTGAGAGTGAGAGAATTGAAGCTCGCAATTAATTTTTCTGTAGCTTAATATAAATCTTTGTTTCAGATCCAGTCTGATACTTAAACAAGTAGGGCTTTGCAACGTTATTAAGCGAGTGTGCTGCCACACATACACACGTTTTACCTTGGAACGGCGTTGACCCTTGCTGTTCATGGGGGAGATTTTCCCTGTGCTGCGTAGGCTTTGAACATAGCAAGGTTTATATTGACTGGCTTCTATTTAATAAACAAACTATGACAGGCATAATAATTAAATATCTAAACAGAACAAGATGCTCAGATTCTGAAAACAAGCCTGTTAAAGAGCAACTCAAGATTTATATTCACAGAACACTTATGCCACTTGGCGTAAAAATGCCTTCTGTTATCTTAATGACTGTTGTCCTCCCATCTTGGGATGATGGAGAGAATGAGCTAAAAAACACTTCTTAAGAAGATCCATATCTGCAGTTATTTTTATTCTGGCTTCGGAAGAAGAGAGTGCCTTTACCATTGAACTTTCTGTGGCTTAATGCTGGACAGAAGCCCTCCTGCAAAAGCATTAGACATCCTGAGCCAGGGAGGGAAATCGGTAACTAAATGAATTTGCACAAGAAGAAGCTCCTTAACTTCCTGCCCTATTCTTTGTCATTTTAGAAGAGGTATTCTAATAGAAAGGGTACCCTTTTAACATCATCCCAATAACTAGGCAGTGTAAGATTTTCTTTCCTCTAGCCCTGCACTGATACTAAAAAAAAAATAAAATAAAAATAGTTTGTGGGTTTTATATTTTCTTTTGGCTATAAAGAATATTTTCAAAAATTAAATAATTAGTGTCAAAAACTCATCAGCATCAAACTGTTTAGATCTAATCCTGTTTGCATTCCTGCCAACAGATAGCTGATCACTAGTAGCATTGCTGAAATAGGTTTGGGCTTCAATTCATTTATTCCAAATTGGCAAGCTATTCTTTCTTCCATCCTTTCTTCAGTTAAGTCTAATGGCTTCCTCTGCAATTCAAGAGTCTATTGAAGCATGTATCTGTTTGTTTCTTCTTCCACGACTTAATCAGTGAACTCGCATCAGAGAAAATCTTCCAAACTCCAAAAAAATCTCTGAATTCTAATTACTTCAAGGTTTTTGAATAATGTAGATGGGATAAAGGAACAGTTCATGTACTGGAGTTGCCATTCTTCTATCAAGTGTGCTGAGGATTCTCTATGATCAATTCTCTCTCTCTTTTTTTTTTTTTTCTGCTACGTAATGTTCTGAAAACTGAAGTGTTTTCTTCCCAGCAGGACTCATAAAATTCCCAAGGTCATTTTCTTCACCAGATTGTAAGCCTGCTGTAAATGTCATTACAGAGTTATTAGATCTGAAATTATTGATCGTTCTCCTGATCTTGAAGACTGATTTTCCTCGTTTCAAAATAGTTTTTATTCTACTTGGTGAGAATAGCGATACAGCTACATAAACCTCCCTGATAAATCTTTCTGCTTTTCCTCAGTGGGAAAGACATTAAAAGAGGCTGAATTTTCCAGCAGAATCTCTCCAAATTTCTGCTCTAGTTCAGGGTGACTTATTTGTTCTGGCAAGACTGACTTTGCACCAAGTCCTAAGAAGCACCTGTTCCAATGACACCATTTATTTTTAATTGCTCCGCTGTCCTCAGAGCAGTATCTAAGAAAGGTGTTTATTATCTTGTCATCTTTTTTTGCATATGTGTGGAGCTCTGAGTCTAATCCTATAATGCTACTTAGCATCTCCTTGGCCAGCATGGTTTCACGTTCCTCAGGACTCAAAGAATATGTCCCAACCTTGCTCCTCCTTGCGTGCCCAGTGCTGGGTAGCTGGGTCTGTCAGTGAACCTTGGTCTTGATACCCCACTGAAGGGCAGGGAGGAGTTGGCAGCTGAGGTTTGCTGGGACTGTTAGCTAGTTCAGCTGCTCTGTAGAAGTTTCAGGAAGATATAAGTGGGTGAAATGGTTGTGCTGTTCTTTCACATTAAGAAGATTGACTTCCTGGCTTGTTTTCCTCAAATTAACACAGGATAACTTGGTATAGGCAAAACCTTCCTGTATCCTTCATGTCCTTGTCTCCCTAGGTAGCCTGCAGAATCACTGCTGGTGAGTAATGTCCTAGGTCCAAGCTAGTAGGCACCTCTGTGTCTGTTTATGACTTCTCTTAATCAGAGAAGAGAAGGAATATATTTCCTATATTCAGCTTAACAATATTCACTCCTCCAAGAGAAAAAAAAAAAAACATCTTGGGAGTCTTGATCCATGTTATTACCATAGTTTTTCCCCCCTATTACTTTTCTGGGTTTGAATTTTTGTTTGTTTTTTCTCCTTAATGAATTTGCTTCCTGTCAACCTGATCTGAAAATAGAAAACCAAGACACAAATACCACCCTTGTCATCTGCCAGGTATAATTACCTATTTATGTCATTTATTCCCTATTTAATGACCTGTTCTTTCCAAATAAGAATATTACAGAATTATCATGCAGTTCAAAATGAGCTTTCATGACATCATAATTTGATAAGTTTAAATCTCGGGTTCATTATGTGCAAAGTGTCAAAATGGTTCTTCCTAGAGCCATTAGTGATTTGCATGATTTCTGATATGAGAGGGAGAATTCATCACGCCTCTGAGGCCAAACTCCTGATGGATATTTAATGGCACATTAGAAGAGTTGGCTTTGAGTTTTTACTCTTTTTGCCCAGATCTCCCTAGGACTCTCAGAATAAATACGCTGTATTCATGCATATGAACAGAGATGATGTTCTAATAACTTTTGTCAATTTAGCTGACAAACAGCTAATTGTTCTTCATTGCACTTACAATTATTTGTATCTTTGTGAAAATAAATCTATTATTTAATATTCCTTGTTGTTTGTGAAATACCTTATCTAGTCAGCTAAGTGTGAATCAGTATCTAAAATAATAGATCGCTTCTACTGGGTGTGTATTGGAAAGAAATGCATTCAAACTATTAGCTTAGGAAAATGTATGAAAACTCCATACCTAATCACGAGAACTTTAAAAGCAAGTGTTTCAGCAAGAAAGTAAGTAAATCGAAATACTGTACCTGTGTGCCATGGAAAATTATAGCTGATATGAGTCTAACTCATACCAAAGCAATGGTAACTTTTGTGAGGACATGTTATATGCATGTGCAGCTAAAAGAGAGGGCAAATACCACCATATAGGGTGGAGCAGAAACTTGCAAGCCCAACTGCAGTGTATGGTGCCCATCTCATGGACTGGCAGAGGGTTCTCAGAGTCTTACCCCAGGACACGACCCGCAGGGGATGTCTGCTCCCCTTGGACAGACATCCAGATATGTAGCATTTCCACCTTTTGAAGAGAGGTCCCAGCACTATCTTCATCTTGGCTAGAATTTTAGCTACATATTTTTCTTTTTTTTGCTTTTTTGTTTCTTTCAGAATCTAATTCTAATGATGGGTAGCTCTACATGGGGTAAACTTAATTATCTCATACTTTTAAGGCATAATTACAGAAGAATCTAAAAGCAACAGACAGTAGTCAAACCTATCATAGTGCTTAGTGTCCTGGAACATTTCCGTAGAAATTTGCCTCCATAATTTCAGTACCAACAATGTCCTTCGGGAATGGATACTTTGAGTCTTTATTCATTTGTGACATATACCTACATATTTTTATTGCCATTGCCACCTACAGCATATCTGCTGAACTTGCAGATTTTATTTCAGATAGTTGCTGCCAAAAGGTTTTATCTTGGATTTTTCTTTGTTTTACAGTGCTTCAGTGTTTTTGTTGTTGGGCAAGAAGGGCATTAATTAAGCTTTAAGGGATCGCTGTGTTGTGTAAATGTCAATATCACAGAGTATCTTTTTGATCCTCTTCTGGGGAAAGGAGCTCTTATTGAGGAGGTTCCTGTTAAGTTGTTATTAACAGCATAAAAACATTAATTTATGAGGTAAATAATAGTTTTATTCTTGACTGCTTTTTGCAACTGAGAGCTAATACACGTTTATCCACCCAAAATCGTACCAAGACAGTCAGGGCTGCAGCCTCGAGCTGTGGTAGAGCCAGGTGTTAGTGCTGCCTCCAGGGCTGGGCAGAGATGTCCTGCACAGAAGCACCTCAGAGGCGGGTAGGCAGCTGCCACCTCCTCCACGTGGAGCCCTGGGATGCCATGCTCATTCTCTTGCTGATTTTCTCACAATAAATGCTGTAGTTTCAGGCTGAGCAAAAAACACCTGTGACTAAATGCCATATACTTGTTACACTTTATGGGGGTTGAAGCTGTAATTAGCTATGCTTTTGCTTTTTTGTGAGTTCCTACAAAAGCTGCACCTTATTGTTAAGATCAAGCAAAAAATAAGGATGTTAATGTTCCGTACTGCAAAGAGCCCACTGATCCCGAAGGCCCCTATTTGGCACGCTCATCGGAGGTGAAGGCTGCTATTTGAATTTTCTATGGAGCGTACTGACTGGCCAGGTCAGCTGGCTTCTCCATCTTCAGCCCTCATCCCCCCACAGTCTGCCACCGGAATCCGCTGACCGGCACTGAATTCTCTCTGCACAGCTGCAAAATCCATTAAAACATTTTAGTGCTGACAGGCAGAAATGCTGTAAAAATGCAAATTTTCTTCTGCTGAAGGGCAAGAAGCCAAGAAATGCTTTTTAAAATGTTTCGCTGCTGAGTAAGGGTTATGGGGAGTTCATACAGCTGGAATGCAGAACTTTAAGCAGCAGGAGAGATGCTTATATCTTCAATAAGGTTGCTAGTATTTTGGTTCTTTAGTCACTTGAGGACTTTGGTGAAGGGTATTTTCTTTCTGTACTTTTTTTTCCCTTCAGAAAATGCAGGTCTTCTGCTCTGACGGAAGGACTGCTTTTTAAGGTCCAAAATGGCACTAAATACTAACGGTTAGAAGCGTGATGGAAAAATCCAGGATGGAAAAGTCAGCTCCATACCAAGGAAACTGAAACATGCAGGGTTGTGCCCTTGACTCTCTTAGTGTAGTGCTCAACTAAAGAGGCTTCCCCTGCCTCGCTTAAAAGCGAGGAGGTTGAACACAAGTAACAGTGTGTACTGTTCAAAGGGACTAGATGGCAAGTGCTCTGTCTAGATTTTGGAATAGGCAGCAACCTTTGCTCAGCAAATGAAATGTAATTTAACTTTTGTCTCTCACTCAGATTAGTATTATGCCTGCATAACAGCTGATGTTCAAGACTGTCTCCAAGGATGCTATTTTCTTCCTTTAATCAGGAGATGAAAAAAAAAGCAGAATTGATTATAATTCTGCCTTTTACTCCTGTAGTAATGTACTTCCTGAGCCAAGAGTCTCATAATTTCATCCTCTGTTATGGATTGTGCACTATATGGGCTCTTCAGGCATACTGTGAATGACATGTTCTCTGAAGCGATGTTATATTAAACAGCTGCGGTGGTTTTGCTGTATTTCATCTTAGCTTTCAGTTGTATGACAGGTGATAGGATGATATGGCGTGCACTAGCCCGCTGCAGTTTAAGAAGTTACTTTCTTTGAGGATTGCCACTACCATGACAGGTTTTACACAAGTATAAGTAATAAGCAAAAATAAAAAGTATTTTAGACTTCTCAGAACATTCTGAGAAAAATCTGGGCTGCGGAAAACTGTCTGCAATGTTCAGTGCAAAGTATAAAAGCCCTATGAATAGGAACAAAATCTAAAGAAGGCAGCCGAAATCATGCCCTCCCACAGTGGAATGAAGCCTAAAAATTTCTGCAGGACATTTGTCATTGTTCGAGATGCTGAGCAGCACTGGCACAAATGCACTATAAAAGTGTACACAGATGACAGTTGAGTATGTTCACATTTTAGCTTTATATGCCATTAGTTAAACTCCGGTTAGAATTTTGAAGAGCTCTTTGGAGATTCTGTACTGAAAACTTACAGACTTTCAAGCAGAGATATTTTATTTTTCTTTTCATCGGGAAATAACTATAACAGCCATGTCTAGAGAACCATGACTTATGAATTCCAACTTTGTTCTGGACTCTAAAATAGTATGACCCAGGGATTTTATTTAGAAAAACAACTAAAGACAGTACAAATTTTGATCCAGGTCCATAAAAAAAATCAGATTCATATTCACAATGAAAGTTTTACTTTTCTGTGGGAAGTATTCACAAGTGCAGGCGTTTAATCAGTAGCAGTGGTCAAGGAGTCACTACCTATTTTCTAAATGTTGCCTTTTGTTTAAAGATCTCTTATTTCATTTCCCACTTTAAAAGGTATTTGTAAGAATTCTCCTTATTGCATCTTCTCCCTTTTATCTCCTTTGCTCTCTAGCTCCAGCAATCCATCATGATGATGGTATGTGACTTCTTTCCTCTCCCAGTTTTCAGCTAATGAGAATTCATTGAACTCATACTGATACTAATAACATGGCAATGAAGAGAGGCATTTGTTTGACACGTTATTTATGGACTCCCTATGCCTCTTACCATGCAGGGAGGCAAGAATGCTGACTTGCATTTTATTCTTAATGACTATAGTATGGGGTGTTTTTCCTAGGCATTAACGATAGGTTAGGAGTAGAAGGTAGTTGGAGTCGTGGGGGAAAAGCAACTAACAGTTGGTTACAGCTCCTTAATCCCCAGTAATTACCCCATGTTTATGCTATTACCTCGTTTCAAGATCAATAGCAGTAACAAAATATTGAGTTCTCTTGCCCTCAACTTCTTTTTTCTTTAAGACTGTATGTTGTAAATATTGTCTCATTGTTAGTGTTTTAGCTAGCGCATCGTGCTATATCCCCACACTGTTGGTCTAGTGCTAGCCTTGAATACTTGAATGCATGAGATGCAGAGAAAAGTAAAACTGCTGAACTGAACGTCAGAGATACAGAAAGGGCCTGTTCTGACCAGAGGGGTCTTTGCAGCATACATGTATGTTTGCAAATGCCATGCAGGCCTTTTACTCTTGGTTAAAGAGCTACAAGTTAGCTTTTTTAAAGGCAAAGCAATGTCCACCCCGCTGTGCTAATACTGGGAGTAAATGGAAGGCATAGGTAGTAACTGGCAAGAGCAGAGCACTGCTTTGCTGAGCAGTGTATACCCCATCTGAGTGAAATGTCAATAATTTTAAGTTTAACCAACCTTGGGTCCTTTCCTTTTTCCATAAGGTGTTTTGCTTATGGGTTCAACTGGTGCTGTCTCCTTCAGGTGCTTCTGGAAGACGCTACTCAGCTTTATTTGGGGAGAGAATTTACCTTAGAGATCGCTTCTGAATTAGCATGAGACACCTACATAACAAAGTGTTTTTCTTGCTTGAGAGTTAACGTGTAAAATTTATTTCCCCCCTCCTCAAATTTGCCTCATTTTAAGTACTTAGCTTTCTATTGTTATTTGTGTAATTGGTAGTAGAGTTGATATGACAGTGAAAAGTAGATTTTTGACACCATTTATCTCATTAAAAGAGATAAATGTCTGGTATGCAAAGTGTTCACAGTAAATTACAGATTACTTGGAATTAGTCTTTTGATGCTGTGCTAAAGGAGTAATGGTAACAGAAATGAATGTGTTTACTTGGCTTTCTTTTTTTTAATAAAAATCATTTCAAATTAAAAAGAACTAATATGAAACACTATTAAACATATTCAGTGTGGTGAACTCTTTTTATAAATTTGAAACTATGTTTTGCATCAGGAATTTGAAACTAATGCAATCATGTTTGCAATGGAAAAGCAATGTTCATTGCAAAAGCAAGCATTTTGTGTATTGTTACTAAGCAGAAGTAAAATGTTTTGGTTAGTACTTATTAATGTTTTGATGAAAACTTACAACCATTTTCTTTTTTGTATTGAAATTATATTGTTCATGTTTTTGCACAAAATAAGGGCAAAGCCCTTATTTCAAGTAGTAATTTTTTTTCGTTTTGGGGCTTGGATGAAAAGGTGCTTTGTGCACGTGGTTTCTGTTTTGGGACTTTGGCCTTTTTGGGTGGAAAAGCTGATGTCTTTTGCCCACAGCAATTCATTTAATTTTTCAAAAAACAGTTTAATTCCCTATGGAATGGCTAGAGAGAAAGCCCTAAAAATATATAGGTAAATCAGCCAAACAAGCGTGGCCAGCGCAGTTTTGACATCTGAGCAACCACAGAATTTAATTATGTAAAAAGTGTTAAAAAAAATCTTAACTTGCACGGAGGGTTTTGTTTTTGGTTGTGTGTTTTTTCTTTTCTTATTTTTTTTATTCCCAATTCAGCGTAGTTACATCAGTTATGTCATCAGACTTCTTAGTGTCCTTAAATAAGAAACCAAACTGAATATACGTGTGTTTTTTTTGTTTGTTTGTTTTTAAGCAAGTGACTTTGGCCTAATCTTTATTTCAGCCTCTCGTTTTTTGCTTATTTGATTTTAGAATAGAAAGCTAGGAGCCACACAAAGTGTTTGCTTGTCATGCACGATCCCACCCTCATCAGGCAGTCTGTTGATGTCCTGAGGAGGGATACTGCAAAACATTTTTCATGCTTTTATGTATTTTAAAGGAGAAATAATTTCTTTCTCATGAGACTATATTTTTATGACTCACTGATGTATTTAATAGCTACATTCTGATTATAATAATGTGACTATCACTTGTTTTCAATACCTAAAATGCCAGAACATAATAATAGGTAAATTTTTCATAGTTTGATGTTTTAACAGAAAAGGGCTGACACTATAAATGTGATTCTCTTCTCATGTATTCAAGCACTCCAGTTCACAGCTGGTAGGACTGCAGACTTGGGTTGAGCTTATCTCTAAATTATAAGAAATGAAAGATAAATTTGTTACTTAAAATAATAATGTATGTCTTCTCCAACCAAAGCTTTCAAATGATAATTGCAATGCAATTATTTAATACTTAATTAAATTCAGCAACAATGAATGAGATAATCAAGGAAGAATTGCCTAGAAGACATGGAGTGCATAAATGAAAAATAGTATTATGAACTTATGGTTGATACTGAAAATTGCCATTTGTATTGAGAGCAGAGGGAGAATTCAGTGCAAGTTTTTTTTTTTTCAAATTGTATAATTTGAATTTTATCTGAATTTTCCATCTACTGTATATCTCACTACTGTCCTCAAATTCTTCAAATACCCGTTAAGTGACATGTAAAAATAACCAAACAAAATCCAAGGAAAATACCTTATGTAATATTCTGAAATAATGTCATGCCACACTGCTTTAACTTGATGCATTAAACCTATAATAAAGCCAAGCATTTTATGTTTGTGTGAAAGCCTAATGTTATTGGGATTTCTGTTAATACTGAGGAACTAATAATGAATTAGCTGCTTGGCAAATTTCATTGTAAATTTTCCCTAAACTGTGTTTTCTGAGGCTGTGTAGTATTAAGTTATACTCCTAAGTCTTACGTTAGATGCAGCATAGATGTACTGTTGTATTCTAGAGTATTCCTATGGATCTATTTCCTGAGAATGAAAGCAAGTTTAAGGATACTTAATGCCTTTGACTGGCTCTTATGACCCACTTGGCCTGTGGTTGCCAGGCAGTTGTGCCTAGAAGAGATGACATGACTTTCATCCTACTTTTAAAAAGAATTTATTATTAAAAAAATCTAAAAGTATATTCTTTCTGATTGTATTTATTGAGCTAATGGCAAATAAAAGAAATAAATTCACCCTGTTGCTATTTGAAGCTGGACACTCAGAAAAGAACATACAGAGCATAAAAGAAAAATGAGTTAAATTGTTTATCCCTGGTTGCTCCAAATAACACTAGTAGTCGTGTTGTTATCCAAGTAGTTTACTCTTTTTGCCTCAAATACTTTTGCAGCATGAACTTTTCAAAACCTAGATAATGAAATACTGCCGTGAGGATGTTTCTGCATATGCTCCTGGAGTTGGTAGGTAAATGAATATGGATTTGGGAGGGTCTTCAGCTGAGACTAGGATGAAGGAAGACCAGAAAGGGAAGCATTATATGTAAAATAATTTGGGAGGAAAGGCAGTTTCATAAGTTGGTGAAAAGATGCTAAATTCACACCTCAAAGAATTCTTAGAAGAGTTTCTTAAGGTAAATAAGGTATTGACAGATACTAATCATAAAGTGGTGATGAATTGAGTCAGGAAACAGTGGAGTGGAGAGAGGGCTAGCAGAATGGAAACATGTCAGAAAAATATTATAAATGATTTAATTCTTACCTATGCAGTAAATGATTTATTTCTCATCTAGTAGTAGCTCTAGTAGAGCAGGAAAAAACTGATTAACAAAGACTAGATCTGGATCCTTTAAAAGTAGTGGAGTATTGTTACAACCTTTCCCAAGGAAAGCAGTGTGTCCGGTCCTAAATAAATATAAACATCCGTTTTAGCTAAACTAAAAATAATGAAGTCAGTCTTTCAGTGTTGGTTTTCTACCTAGTTGTCATCTGTAGCCAAGAACAACTTCGTCATATAATTACACTAGAATTACAGAGGGATCAGACAAGATTATGCTGATATATCAGTGTTGTTTTAAAAATTATCTCGAGATTGCTTTTGATAGTTCTGCACTCAACTTTCTGTGTTTACTTTAATGTTTACCGGAAGTGGTCTCCTTTGGAAAATCATGCGTAAAAATCTATGACTAGATTTCAAAAAAAAATTATATCCCGACATGCAAATTAGATGGAAATTGGGAGCTGAAGTCCAGAAAGTAATCTATTAAAAATATTTTGAAAATGTATAGGAAAAAATAAAATCCACCCCAACCAGTCAAGTTCTCCTACTCCTCGTGTCCAGAAGTGTTCTTTTTAGCAGAGTCCCTTTGCCTGATCCTTCCACAAACGTAGGATTCTCAGTTGAAATGTTCCTCTGAGCAATTCTGGCTTAGGGAAAGCAAATGCCACTGAGCTCATATCTGTTCCCTGGCAAGGATGGTATTGTCTGCCTTTTTGGGTGAGAGATGGATAAAGAGCGGAAGAGTGGGGCTCTAGGCCTTTCTTTGCATCTTCTCCTATCAGAAGACGATCTGTCATCACCGTATGAAGGACAAGACCAGGATGGGTACGATTGGTGTGATTTTTTTTTTTTTGTTCGATTGTTTTTTGTTTATGGCAGCTGTGCATAGAAAGCAATGCAAAGTGCTTAGGGACCTTAGAATGAGCAAGATTATAAAGAAAGAGCTTGGGGGCATTAATGAAGGTTACTCCCTCTGGATCTGGCCCCTTGCAACAGATACTGAACTTTCCTGGAGGGCCTTTTTTTCTTCTCTTTTTTTTTTCAACAATATATTCTTTGTAATCAACAACCATTTAAGACGTTTTAAAATGTTCACTTGCAATTTTCATGGCTTATGAGTTAAAACACTTGTTTCATCTGCATAGTAATTATTTATCCTTTTCTATATGCCTAAACTCATGAGATATGAAAAATTGCTGGGCTAGAAATAACTAAAATCAAGCATTAAGGAGATCAAACAGACAGTTAATAGATTTGAAATGAACTACCATAGCATCCCTTATGGATAGGCTTTTTGAAGGTTATTTAAAATGATTAAGCTACAGTTAAATTCTGTTCCAACTGAAGGATTGGGAATTTTGTTATTGACTTTAAGACAATCAGTGCTTAACTGCTGTTTGGCTTCATTGCCATCATGCCCATCTACCACCTCCGGTGAGGGTCATGTTTGGACTGCTAGTTGTGCACATTTTCCAAAGATCAACTAGTGTGCACCTGGGAATGCAAGAGAAAAGCTATCAATCTTGCAAGAAGTCTTTGACAGTGGACAAATAGGAGAGTAGGGGCCTGAGATTTCTCTGATGTTAGGAAAACAGTCTGAAATCCTTTGGCTCAATATTCATTTTCCAAAATGTCTTCCCCCTTCTGCCACAGTAGACCTGAAGAGGGGTTTTGAAGGATTAAATGAGTCCTGGATTATAATGCAGGAAGAGTCTACTTTGAATTGTAGACTATGTGGTGAAGATCCAAGTGCTTCTACTTCCAACACTGCTAAGGGCTAGAAATAGCAAATCAATACAACTGTTACATATTGGTTTTGTCTTCCCTCATCTGTCTTCACATGGCAATCTGATAGAGACAGTATTATGTTAACGTCCAGGAAATGTTGAATGTTCCCCCAAAACATGAGGTCCTTGCCCTAAAGAACTTGATCCTGATCTAGAAGGAAAATTAGATGCAATAACTTATTATTAAACAGCTTTGAATTAAATTTAGCAAGAGATGTCAGGGACAACAAGAAGGGCTTCTACAAATACATTAGCAGCAAAAGGAAGACTAGGGAAAATGTGGGCTTGCTGCTGAATGAGATGAATGTCTTGGGAGGAAGGATACAGAGAAGACAGAGTAACTAAGAAGGTGATCAGGAGTAATCAGCATGGATTTACCAAGGGGAAGTCAGGTTTGATTAACCTGATGGCCTTCTACAAGAGGATGACTGGATGGATGGATGAGGGGAGAGCCACGGATGTTGTCTACCTTGACTGCGGTAAGGCGGTAAGGTCCTGCACCTAGGGAGGAATAACCCCAGACACCAGTACACATTAGGGGTTGTCATGCTGGAAAGCACCTCGCTGAAGAGGAATTTGGGAGTCCTGGCTCACAAGTTAACCATGGGTTAGCAACGTGACCTCGTGGCCAAGCAGGCCAATGGGATCCTGGCCTGCCTCAGGAGAAGCGTTGCCAGCAGGTCGAGGGAGAGGATTCTGCCCCTCTGCTCAGCTCTGGTGAGGCTGCACCTGGAGTATTGGGTGCAGTTCTGGGCTCCCCAGCACAAGAGGGACAGGAGCTTCTAGAGAGGGTCCAGCATAGAGCAACTAAGTTGCTAAGGGACTGGAGCATGTATCGTATGAGGAAAGACTAGGAGAGCTGGCCCTGTTTAGGCTGGAGAAAAGAAGGCTTAGAAGAGATCTGATCAATATGTATAAGTACCCTGGGGGAGAATGTAGGGACGATGGGGTCAAACTCTTCTTGGTGGTGGCCAGTGACAGGACAAGGGGTAGTGGGTGCCAGTTGAAACGCAGGAAGTTCCATCTCCATGGGAGGAAGAACTTCTTCACTGTGAGGGTTGACAGAGCCCTGGAACAGGCTGCCCAGAGAGGCCGTGGAGCCTCCTGCTTTGAAGCTCTCCAAACCCACCTGGATGTGGGTGTGTGGGGGTAACCCATTACCATGTGCTGTAGCTGTCCCTGCTTGAGCAGGTGGGTTGGACTAAATGATCTCTAGAGGTCCCTTCTGACCTCAACCATTCTGTGATCTAAAATGGTTACCACAGCAATATGCTGTGAAAAAAGAAATGGCAAAAGAAGTGATTCTTCTTATGCATTCAACACTCATGAGACCCTGTTTAGGGTACTGTGCCCACTTTGGGGTGCTACCATATTGCAGTGATATTGACACCCTGGAACAAATGCCACAGAAAGTCACCAGAATGAGCAGAGGACTAAAGCATATGAAGGTACAAAAGAGTGAGTGAGTTTGTTCAGCATGGAGAGGGGGATATCTTATGCTGGCTGTAACTGACTTATAGGTGGTTTATAGGTGGACAGAGCCAGTCTGTTTTGGGGGGTACACAGTGATGAGGTAAGAGCAGCAGATACAAATTGCAGCACAGGAAATTCCAATTAAATTTAAAAGATTTTGTTCTACCATGAGGGTGGTCAAATACTGGAACAGGCACTCAGTGATTCTGTGGGATTTCCATACTTGGAGATGCTTAAAAGGCAAATGGGCTCATACCTGAGCAACTTGATCTACTGGGGTCCTTTTTGTGCATGAGGCTAGCCTAGGTGAACTTCAGGGAACATTTTCAACCTAAATTATTCTGCTATTCTGTTTTTTTTTTGTTTATGGGAAGCCAGATTAGAGCTCCTTTCTGCAGTTGCATTGTTTCTTATAGTTAACTTGAGCTTTTTACGTCTGCTTCTTAGAGGACTGTCTGCCCTCCATAAGATTCAGTATGATCTAGGTGATTATTTTGGCAATTTCTTTTATCTTTGCCAAGGGTTAATTCTGGGTCTTTCACTGTAATTTCTTTGATTCTTTTTTCCACTAGATACCAATTATGATACAATTTCTTATCAGGCTCAGGGTTAACCCCTCAAAATTGCTCTTCACAGACCATCTATATTTTCTTCATCTTTTTGTCCTCTGTGCTTCAAAACATATGCCCTATGTTCATTTTTCATGGAGTTCCTCACTCCTCAGGTTCTGTAGTTAGTCCATATTGGTTTAGTTGGAAATGCTTTAAAAAAAGGAAAAATTCTCAGAAGCAACTTAGCAATAAAGCTATCTCAACTGTCTGCTGTTCTGCTGGAAAGTGTTGCTTACAGTTTCAGAAAAAAGTTGTTAAAAGGTTTTCTCAAGTCTGTTACGCATCTCAGTGTTGTTGTGATATTTGCTTTGTTTTTTCATTCTGCCTATCTTTTCACTTGTGTTACTCTGTGAACTTCACGTAATACAGCGCTCATACGGGAGCAGGAAATGGCAGAGGACTTTTTTAGTCAGTGTAAGCCCGTGAATAATGTACCAGCTGACTCTAGAAGCTCTTAGAGATACTTTTTTTCCACAGACATCTTTAGAATTAAATTTGACCAGAAAGTATATGATCTGAGGACAGAAAATAAATATAGGTGAGCCGAAAGTGCCCTTTTCTCACACTGAGAATGGAGGAAAGTTGTTTTTTTTTTCTTTTCAAATTTGTGAGGTTGTAACAGAATGTAAATAAGTCTCTTGATTTATCATGGGCATTTGCTTTCCAGTTTGGTTAACATTTTGATTTTGCTCACTCCTAGGCAGTAGTCTAAATGTAATTTCTCTAGAGATTTTTTTTTTTTTTTTTTGGTTACACTACTTACTGGAAGCAATTCTTTAGAGAAACGGAAATAAAAGAAAATAGAATTGCTTAGAGATCAATACAATACAGTGGGTATCAGGCAAATCGTATCTAGAAATGCAAAAGAAGCATTAATGCCATTCTGAACTCACACAAAATAGGCACAGGCCAAAACAAGAAAGAGGTTCTGAAAATGGTTCACGAAAGACCCCCTTAGGCACTGGGCTGAGCAGAGTGAAAGCTGAGAAGCAATAGGATTGTTTTCCATAATATCACGGGAGAGAGGAATTCCAGGGTGGCAGAAGTTTTATTCTGAAAATATAGGATAGTGCAGATTAGAAGGTAACATGTTGTCTAGCAGATTTCTGCTTTTAAGAGCAGCAAGATAAAAATATTCCGGTGTAAGAGGTGAAGGTAAAAGGCTTTCTCAGCTCTAGTATCTTTTCCTCATTATGATAATTTAAGAATGAAAATAAATGAATTGTTGTCTCAGAAGTGGCAAAGACAGGGACTTGATCCTCCAGGAAACCCTCTCTGCTTGAGTTAAGAACTTACATACACTTTCCACCCACTATTTCCTATACACTTTCCATTCTTGGCTTACTGACAGCTGCTGGAAGGTAGGGTAGTAGTGTTTGTAAATCAATGCAACTGTTCTTCCTGCTCATTGAAGGTAATGGTAAGCTGTGGCAAACTTTCAAGGAATTATCATTAGAAATATCTTTCAGAATTTAGTGCTGTGCTTGTTATATGGAAGCTGCCCAGATATCCATAAGCCCTCTTAAAAAAAGAAAAAAAAAAAAAGGCAAATTAGATTTGCCTCATGCCTCTGATGTAAACAGTTTGGATGATGGACAATTTAGGCAGCAATACTTGAAAGTCTGTCCCTGAATATTGTGTACTCTGTGGAGATTTACACAGACTGCTACTTCCTGCTGCAACAATTCCTAGGAACTTAGTAAAGATGAATCCCACTGTCCCACTGTGTCACTATTAGAGTAACAAGGACTTGGAACAGTGAACAATTTTCAGTCTGAACAGATAAATCCGTTATGGGGGAGGAACAGGGTAGGACATTCAGACAGAAGGATGGCTTGCAGATTTCAAAGCAGTGCCAATATTTCTGCCACTTAAATAACCTGGAAGAGGTTTAATGAGTAGAAAACTAGGCAGAAGGAGCAAAACCAAAGAGGTCATTTAACATGTAAAACAAAAGTGCTAGGGGAGTGCTACTCCTAGGGCAGAAGGAGCCAAGAGAATGGAGGAGCTCAAAAAGGAGAGGACTACTTGGAGTAGAAAATGGTGAAAGGAAAGTTGGGAAGTGGTTACACCAAAGTATTCTGATGCAGAGATCACCCCAAAACAAAAAAAGAAACACATAGGAATAATCAGCCTGTTGTCTTGAGAAAGTCAAGTGTGAAAAGATTAGCAATAAGGGTAAGAAAGAGCAAAATTGTGGTTGTCAGAAGGAAACACTGAGGGAAGACATTTGTTATGCTATTTGAATTTTCTCAGAGCAGATCTGAGCCCTTGTGTTTCAGCTGTGACCCCAGATTTCAGAGTCACACAAACATTGATTTGGCATTCTGAGGGGAGAATGTAGGGAGGATGGGGCCAAACTCTTCTTAGTGGTGGCCAGTGACAGGACAAGGGGTAGTGGGTGCAAGTTGAAACGCAGGAAGTTCCATCTCCATGGGAGGAAGAACTTCTTTACTATGAGGGTGACAGAGCCCTGGAACAGGCTGCCCAGAGAGGCTGTGGAGTCTCCAGAGAAGGAGCCTGGATGCGGCCCAGCACCACGTGCTCCAGGTTGCAGGGGGGGTTGGACCATTCTGTTTCTGTAATATCTGTCATACATAGAGGAAGGCATAAACAGAACACTTCGTGTACAGCGCTTGACCTCTGTGTCCTTGTGCTTTTTCAGATATTAAATTCAGCCCCAGTGTACTTTAAAATGTATGATGATTAGTGTCTAAAGGAACTGTTGCCTTCTTTGACATAAAAGTACCTTTGTCTTTTGTTTGAGAACAATTTCTGCATATTTCAAACAAGCAGTTGATCAATGATACAGGATTTATTTGAACTCTAATAAATTTGTTTCTGATCAAAGTATAGGAATTATCCAATTAAAATAGGGTGCAAATAAAAGTTCTGATAGCAAGTGAAGAATGACAAGACTCTAAATATATAATGTAATGATCTTTCTATAGGCTAGTAATTGTGAACTGTCAGCTCCCATCAAAATTTGAGCAGAGTCAAGTAGATGCTCTACTGATTTGGTTCAAATACTGTCTTTCTAGTGGTCTTATCTGTCAACTTAGAGATATTTATGTTATTTTGAATTTCTCTGGCTGCAGAACCTTTAGACGATTTTTAAAGTTTTGGTAGCTTTTGATTCTTGTTGTTACTTAAACAATATTGAGGAGCTCAGAGTTGTTGATTGAATGAGATATTGATGACCAAGTGCTTATTGGATCCTGCAAGATTCAATTGAAAGATAAATGATTAATTAAATAAAACAACTAAATGTTTTCTGAAGCAAAGCTTTTTTCTGCTTCTTGGAAACTTGTATGTGAATGTCACCACTGCAGCCCTTCCACTGGATTGCTTTCATTATGGAATAAATTATCAGGAAGTAATATGGAATAGCTGGGCCTATACAGTATAGGCGTTTGTGGGGCTACTGTATTTGTTCTGTAGTTAAACCAACCTTCATTAAGTCTGGGCTAAAGCTATTTTTAATTTACACTATTAGGGTGAGTTCTTTTGTTCTCATGAGCCAAATTCATATATCAAATAAGGAGCAGAACAAATCATCCAGATTTTCGTTCTGTAATGTTTTTATATTTAGTATTATGAAATATAGCTATACTCATTTCCTGTTTGAAGTCTTGACTGTTCTGCGTGATGCAGATTTTCACCTTAACTGGTTTTAATAAACAAAAAGCCATGAGACATACAACTATTCCATAATATGTTTCTGTTCTGACATGCCACAGTTTTGTCTGGTTTGTGTAGGTATAAATGGTAGCATGAGATGTAAAGAGAAGAGAAATTACTCTTAGTAATTAAGAACTCTGATTATATTGAGCTCTATAATAGGATTGTGAAGCAGGAAGTTCCAGTAAAATATTTTAATCTGGAAGAATTAGGTTTATATGTCCAAGATCTTCCTTGCTGAATTAGTGACAAATCCTACATTGAAGCCTACCTGACAAAACTCTATTCAGTAAATTAACAATGCACCTCAGTAAAGATTTTTTTGGTCCACTGCATTAATATGATGCCTGGTGAAGGGAGATTTGAGGGTCTTATTTGGTGTTACCAATTAGTGATTGCTACTTCTCAACTTCTTCTTCTGTTGCTTATGGCTGGACTTCAATCATCAGTTGCATGGACTTGCTTTTGAAATTAAAAAAAATCTAAATTATCTAGATTTTATTTTGATGGAAATGCCAATGTTGTAGTTCATATTAACATTACAGAACTTAGAAACCTAAAGCAAAAGAAATAAAACCACACTTTTTTATTTCCCCAGAATGTTCTTCAGACGGATGGTGTACTTGCCCTTTGTTGTTTTTGTTTCATTTTCAGTTGCATTTTAAAATCTTATCTCCTCTCCTCTCTCTCTCACACACACATTCTTTTATGAGCATTTATTATTTAGTCTTACTGATAATAATAGCTTTATAGTATAGTACCAATGACTTTCATTTCAGCATCCCTATTTGAGGAATAAGGGTTTATTAAATAGGATTGTGCTGACCTGAACTTGGATAAATAACAGTGGAGGGAGAAGATCAATATCAAGGTGGACCGACCTGCATTATTCAAGCAAATGCGTAAGTCTGCGTTATCTTTAAGCACACAAGAGAGTCTAATGAAATCAATAGGGCTATTTGAATGTAAAGACTTAATGTTAAGTTGCACTGTGTTTACATGCTTTCTGCATTGAGGCAAATACCTAGTGTTTCACCAGGAAGAAAGGAAGGTGTTTATAGCTTGCCATTTAGTGCTTCTTTTGTTCTTTTCACTTTGTCTGAGGGATTTTTCGTTTGATAGATTATATGACTGGTATCCTGATTCCAGTATGAAAATGGTCCTGATGGAGATTGAATATCTGCCTGAAGCCCAGCCTTGTTTCTCCAAGAATTGCCTAGGTGCAGAAAAAGTACCATCCTCTATAGATTAAAGTGATTATGAAACAGATGGTCAGTTCTTTCTTCTTTTGGATCCAGTTTTGGCTTTGAGGCACAAATGCCTGAATATATCTGAAATGCAACTGTGTTCATCTAACTTTTTTCTTATGATGATGATCGTACTTAGGTGTATCTTTTTCTTATATAAGGATCTATAGTGCAGTCCACAGAGAAGAGCTATTCCTAGAAAGTTTGTAGTTATTTTCATTACACTTAGAGAATTGAGTAGAATATTCAATTGGTTGAAGCAAGCATTGTTCCACCAAGCTAACTGCTGACTAAAGCTTTGAAGTTTTTTACATTTTCCTAGCCAAGAATCTAGCCCTTAAAATATGCCAAGCCTGAGTGGTGCATTGTGCATGTCTACATACTATATTTGGCATGCATGCATCATGATGAATGGTCATGAAAGCAATTAGGTAATAATAACAGTACCAACATGATGAAGTACCAACAGTACCATCCATTATGAAAAGATCATGAGAGAGACCTAAGTGATGAGGAGTAAGAATATGAGTTAGTATATTGTTAGCATGCTCAGTTGCTTCTGTGGACTAAAAAGTAAAATTGGAAGGAGTCTAAGTGCAAATGGGAGACAACCAAGGATGGACAAAGCTAAGAGGCAGCTTTTGATTTTAGGCATCTGCTGCAGTGCTTAAGGCTGGAGTTTGGGAAACACTCAAGGTTGGTAGGTCTATTTATATCTACTGCTGTACCACAACTTCCTGCATGAGCTACATGCTGATGAGCATCAGGGAGTTCGTTTGGGTGAAGGGGACCTGAGTATTCTGCTTTCTTGTTCACAGTGTAACCATGCAAGTGTGCGTTGTCTTAGGGAAAGAAGCAATACATGGCTGAATGGTGGTGTTCACTTACTTTGGCAGAAACAAAGTCACTGGGCCAGCAGTCAGGAATCTGTCATTCTCTATGAAATTAGAGAAAACTTTAGGCTCAGGATGTGGGCACCTGAGCTACATGGTACCTACGCTTGTTGCTAACTGCTCTGCTAACCCAAGACCTTGGCCTGTCAACAATATTTGCAGAATTTAGACCAGAGGTTGGCAGATGGATCAAACGTCTTGCAGTAGTTGCAGCTGAGTACCTGGAGCCCTATGCTTCATGTCTTCAGAATTTAATAGCAGAATTTAATATCAGAAATCTGAATCTACCTTCACTGAAGACCTAACTGAAAGTACCAACTTAAGCCAAACATTCAGCTTCTCAAGACTGTGTTTATGGATATCAAAGTCTTCATGAATAAAATTCAAATAGTCTACAAGCAAATATCTGCCAAGAGCTTTTCTGGTGTGCATATATTCAGGCAGATACACATGTATAGGCACACATGCACTATTCCCCACTTAATAAATGAGTTTCTTATTATTAGAGGATTGCTATAGATCTTAAAATATTTACAGCTTAATGGTAATAATATAATAATTCTTTCTTTTGAATACACAAGTGTTTGAGATCACAATCCATTTAAAATTAATCTTTGTTCCTCTCTAACCACTGTGCTCTGCCAAGAATTTTCTTGAGAGGGCATGGGGATGGGGACATGCTTTATTTAAAATTGAAATAAACAGAATAAGTACATGTGATAGCTGACTGTTTTTGTAACTTGTTGGAAAAAAAAAGATGTAATTGTAAATATTAATATTAAATTTAAATTTTCTTTATGGGCTATAGCATTTTATTATCCAAATACACTGCACACTTTATTTTCTGGAGTCTGATACCAAGTGGAGATAAGGAAGTTGATTTTGCAGAATCTTATCACTTTCCCTAATGGTAATGTATCAATAAGTTGTGCTATATTTCCTCTTTTTTCTGGGACACTTATCTGAACACAGCATAATGTTTGTTCTGCATGTTTTCGAGATGGTGATTACACCCTGTCTAGGAGGATATTTCTTAATTCCTTGCAGAAACAAGAGTTGGAGCTGTGGTTCTTTTGAGGAGCCAAGGTAGAAGATGGGCTTGGCCAGCATGACAGCTAATGAACGGATCTGAGGGGGGGAAAATGTGGTGATGTAAGAGGAAGTAGAAAGCTTCAAAGGGCATGGCAAAAGCCTCAGTTAGAAGAACTGGTCTGGAAAGTTGTAAGACGCGGAGGCATAATAAAGGAGGAGCTGGTACCCTCTGAGGAATCATCCTCATGCAAGTCAGAGGCTTATGTACCCAGGGCTTCTGAGCTAAGAAGAGAGGCTATGAGAAAGTATCTTTAAGTAGGACCCTGGAATAGGGCAAAAACTCAAGTAGAACTGTCCCTTCCTCAGTCTGACATAGCAGCCTTATGTCAAAGATATCTTTTGCCTGTCTTTCATTGGTCTCATACAAATTGCTGGAAAATTTTCGTATATTTCTTCCCTGTAATGGTGAGTAAACTCAGATGTCATGGAGACATTAAAGTGTACTAAAGTTGGATGTTCGCTGATGTTTGACTATGGATTGAGACAAACCACAATGAATAATGTTCTTCAGTTAATTGTTTTAATATGGTATGAATATTTAACTTTCCAAAGAATTTGCCTCATATACTTTCATAATCACTTCAGCTGAACTTCTTGACACAGCGCTGTAAATGTTTGCCGATGACCTTAAGTGTATTGAAGCGACGTATGTACAGCATATGCCTATTTTAACTGTCCTGGTCCTCTTTCTACTCTAATTAACCTAGATGCTAAAACAGGACTGGCTGTGTTTCCTTCTGAGGAAAAAAAATGGTGTGAGATCAGAAACGAACATTCTTGCTCTCTCACAAAAGGACTGTCAAAGATGAAGGAGAACGTTTTGACTGGGACAGAATTTGCTTGGAAATGCTAAATGCAAGTCATGTAGTTGAGCTCAGGAAAGTTTTATTATTGAGGTCAAGGTATATTCTTTGCTAGAAATTAAATATCATTATACTGCTCACCATACTTTTGTTCACTTAGAGGAGCTTGAATCTCACTTGTGACCCCAGTCCACCTCTGTAACTTTGCAAAAATCATTTAACTTTCTTTTAAGTTTCTGCATCTGTGTGAGGTAGGGTTGAGAATATTCAGCTGTACAGTAGCCTGTACTGGCATTAATCGGATGAAATACATAAAGCATCAGGAAGTCTGGGAAGGGGAAGACATCTCATTCAGTAAGTGTAAGGTTATCTGCTAATGATTTTGAGCATGGGAATAGTCAGTTTCAATCATCACGTTACATTTATTAAGTTTTGCTTTGTTGATATGCCATTATGGGAGAATTGGTTATACAACCATTTCTGATCTTCCTCAAGGTCTGTGAATGACCTTCTCTCCTGGAAGCTTTTGTTATAGTAGTTTTTCAAAAGGCACTCTGTGGGTCATATTGGAACAAAATGAGACCAAAGTTTAGCTTTTGTTGATGAAATTTTGGCTTTTGCAGACTCTTGCAAACCTAAACTTTTGCATGAAGTTTAACAAAACTACTCTGAACTTGCACTGGGTTTTTGCTGTTGTGCCTGAGGAAGAGGGAACGTTATGAAGGCAAAATCGGTTAACTCTAACCACCAAGTTTCTAAACTTTTTAATTTTTTGAGCTTGGCTGAGTTTTTGAGTGGGCAATGTAGGTTCATTGTTAAAGGGAAGTGTGTGAACTCCGAAGACAGCATCAACAAAAAAGGCTAGGAATTATATCTTTTCTGAAGAGCAGTTTCACTAACTGGGAACACATTTGGTAGTCAAACCAAATTATAAAATGGCAGGAGCTGCACAGTTAAATCCCTAGTTTAGTTGTAACACCGTGGCCTGCCACATGGCACATGGAGTGAAAGGTGGGCACTGATCTTCCTCCTGGTGAGGAGCAAGTTGGACCCAACAAGGACAGAAAAAGCTTCCTTCGCAAGAGGCGCCTTGTTCCTGACCAAGGCCCTTGCAATAGGGGGAGGAATTTTACAACACCTGACAAATATTCACTGCTTCTCTCATTGAATAGGTAAATGATTTTAACCTGTGTAGTAAGAGGAAGAATAATTTGTGTGTGCATTTTGATGGTATTGGTACTGCCTAACATGTCTGCAGAGCACTGAGTTGTGTCTGCAGCTCTTTCAGACTTGCACTTTAAAGCATAAGATTACAGATTGACAGACAGCACAGACCTGCAAGGCAGGTTACTGCAGCAGTCTGTCTGGATGGGGTTCTGTGGATGGAGGTGGCCGAGTTCTGCCTTCCTCTCTGCGTTATTAGCATTATCAGTGTTCTTGGAGAGCTGCATGGCTGCTGCTGGGATAGTGCTCTGCTTGAGCCTGAGCCCGGTGCTGCACTGCAAGCAGTAAGGTGGCTTCCAGGTCAAAGCTGTCTTGGGTCCAGCTTCTTCTGGGCTGTCTATGTAGTGAGCCTGTGTACACGGACTGCGTATATGGTCTTCACATTCTCTCCCTCTTTTGGGACTAAATAACTCTGTCAAATCAGGGCCTCAGAAGTAAGCAGGTATGTTATTGTTTGGCTGCATCTGGGTCCTAACCTCAAAAATAGCATATTTAGCTTCTTAAGACTTGGAGATTTTGGAGCTCTTCAAGCCAGAGCAGCCGACTCTAGGTGGCCCCACTACAAGTCACTGGAAGTGACCCTGATGGATTCAATCCTCTCGGATATTTCTTGTGCTCTCATACATCTGTTCACATGCATTCCCACAGAACAGTATGCATGTGGGGCAATATCCTAATGCTGAGTTTCCATTACATCTTTATTTATGGGAATGATGCACACTTTTAAATTATTACTTTATTAGAACCATAATTGTTGAATTAATTTTGGAATAAGAGTTTGACACGAAGAATGTTTTTGGAGAATATTCAACATAACCTCCTTATATTGGCAGTGGATTCCTTGGGCATCAGAAAGAGGCTTAGAAAGACCTGGATTAATTTCTCATCTTTGCCACCTTTTAATTTGATTGACTGTTTTAGTGCAAATCACTTCTTCTTCTGTGCTTTGGTTTGCCCTTGTAGAGACTGCTTATTTTCCTGTGCTTCAAGTCTCTCATTCTGAATGGAGTAGGTGGCCATCCTTATAAAATAACTGTAGGAACATGAAAATTACTATTTATATTTTTGAGGCTTTTAGCAATCTTAATTATTCAGAAGGAAACAAATTAGGTTTTCAGAGACCTGAATAAAGTCTTATTGTGTTCTGTATTTGTATTAGATGTTGCAGAAATAAGTTGAAAACCTTGAGAGTTAGAAGTAGGTTTATTTTTAAAAGTATGGCAGTCAGTGGAATTGTAATAGCATTTACTTTTTAGATCACTAGTTGCTTATGAAAAGTTTATAATCAAGGTAATTAAAATGTTTCAGAATAAAGTGTACTTGAAGACATGAAATCATTTTTTAAAAAACATTTTTAATATTGTACAATTTATTTACTAGTGTTCTGGTACTGTTGGACAGAAGTAGGTAAATTTAATGCTAGGTGGTAAACTAGCAGGTCCCCAAAGACTGTGAAGAATCTAGTCAGCAGTTGTAGCATAACGACATCAATGTCATATTACCTTTTTTAGGAAATCAATTTTTCAAATAAGTTCTACAATGAAAGGTAGAGCTTTGTTTTTTAGGCCAGGCGGGAAAGAATGATATCTACCACAGATTCTTGGTAGCTTTTTCTTCAGTATTAATGAGTGCTAAACTTTTACTGGATTAACTTCAAAAACCTGCACAATTATATTAATAACCATAGAAACAGGATGGAAATATTTGATGTACTTGGATATGATGAAAGCAAGAATATCTGAATCCCTAGATAGAGCTGTGTATTTTTTTGTTGTTATTTTTCCCCTAAATCTAGTTTGTATGATTCACAGTAATTGGGAGCTTGAATTTGGACTCTTAACTTGTACAAGTTATGTTGTCAATGAAATATTCACCTGTTTACCGGAACACAGAATTGATAGATTTGTTTGACTTGAGATTTTCTTTAAGCTCCTGTAGTGAGTGTAGAGAGGAGCTTGAGCTGCTGCAACTTACAGAAGTGAAGCAGTGAGGCAGTATGCTGAACACGCCACATTTTCACTGAAATAGATGGGCATATTTTGAACTCTCAGTTTACTTCCACCATCATTTACCATCCTGGAGGCATGTGAATGTATGTTATTTGGATGTGTTTTGAATAATATAGAAAATAAGATTAAGGAGCCTTTCAGAATAAACAGAACTCCAAAAGAACTCCTTATTGCTGGATCCCACTCTGAGCTTTATGCAGGTAAACAGGAGCAGAGCAATTAGGTACCTTGGAGCACTTGCTAATAGAGAATTGATTACATGTAGAGACTGCAGCGTAATGAAACAGCAGAAAAGTGTTAAGAAAGTGGCAGGACTACGTGTTCTGCCACATTGTGTATGGGGCTGCTTGCAAGGCAAAAGAGAGGAAAAAATCAAGGACAAAGGTGGCAAAAAGAAGAGATTGTCTCATTTCTTCTCATCCTCACCTTAAGGACTAACTCCCGAGTTACTATGTTATAAGAAGTAAGCTTTTCTATTTTCAGCTAATGGTGCAGAGCTCCAAAATTTTCATTTGTTTTGCTGCATGCACAGCAGCTCCTTTCCGCCTTTTGTTGTTTCGGGGAGTGCAGAGCATGGCAACTGGCAACTTCAGAGCGAGCTACAGGGTGACCGAATGCCGAGAGCCTCTGGGACCAGATTGTGAAACACAGGCCCCAAAGATAACACTCTCTGCCATTTGGGACTTTTTCTTTTCCTGATGAAAAGTGTTGTTGTTAAGTGGTTATTTTTTTTTCCTTATTATTCTCAGGGTTGCTCTTGTGGAAAATATTCCTGAAGGGATCAACTATTCAGACAGTGCACCATCCCATTTGTCTCTTTTCCAAGGCTGGATGAATTTGCTTAATATGGCTGAAAAGTCTGTTGACATAGTGTCTTCCCAGTGGGACCTCAATCACAGTCATCCATCAGCATGCCAGGTATGTGCTAGCTTAAGAAAAGGGGGGGAGTTTAACATTTTTGTTTTGTTTTGTTTTGTTTTTCTTCTATTAATTCTATAGACTTATAGTCCTTTTTCATAGCAGACCTGTTTGGGTAGTCTGGAAAAAACACTGTCTTGCAAGGTTTTTCCTGGCTAAGTCATGGCATGCTGGACTAGGGAATACATCAAACACATATATCCATATCACTTTCATGTTAACAAAGGATGTATTGTGTAATCCTAGGAAGCTTGCAAAATTGTTTCTGTATTGGCATATCCATAACTTGGAAATAACCGTAAATATAAATGCTTATTTTCTAGTTTGTGCAACCAGTCAGATAAAAGAGCAATCGTGTGGATTAATCCTGTACTCAAATAGAAGGGTAGAATTACTCTTTTTAAAAAGAATAGTATAATGCCAGGTGGTTTCCTGTATCTTCTTGAAAATGAACCTTGGGGAGGCTCAAGACTTCTTCAGTTAAATGTAAAAGGAAAAAAAAATGAAAATTGCAAACGAGATAGGCATTTGTTGCATAATGCTGTGGCAACTAACGCTTTGTTCTTAGAAGTAGTCCTGTTAGAAATGTGGTAGGGACAAGTTTTTACTTAGAACCACCCTGTCAGACTAAGATATTGCAGAACAGACAAGCTGAGAGTATCTCTTCCTTTCCACGGCATGGAGCTTTGGCCAGAAGAAAGGCAGCTTAGCCGACATGAAATGGGTGAAAATGACAGCTAGACCACAAAGGAATCTGCTATACTATACTACAATGCTTCTAGTTTCCTCTCTGTTTCTGTTGATGCTGTGTATTAAAAATGCCTTTTGCTACATGATAGACAATGGCTGGTACTCTGAGCAACCAAAGATGGCCTGTGTTTTTAGTCACGAATGGAATTCTGCTTTTTCTGAAAGAGGCTGTAGCCTAGTTAAAGGGCTTACATTCACTTTTCTTTGGAATAAGTCTGCCGTCTTAGAATATCCATTTAAATGAGTGAAAATCTGAAGTGAGCAGCCAAATGGAAAATGTAGTGCAAACCTTTCAGAATGCTTATAAATATTGGAATATAGTTTGTGAATTTTTTTGAGTATCAAAATATTGAGATTTTTCACAATGTAATTATGTAGCTAAGCTTTATTTAAATTCACTGCCTAAGAAATTTAAAATCCATGTACTGCCATTCAAGCAGATGAATTCAAAGAGATAGTGTCTTAGATGTTTCCAGAATGTGCATGAGTTAGTATGCGCATGAATCTTTTAAAAAAGTTTTCATCAGAAAAAAATTTAACATGTCATTTGCTTCAAAACCAGCAGAGCCTAACAAATCCCAAACAGAGAACAAAAATAGCAAACTAGAAATTGGGATTTCAGTAGTTAAGCATCAAAGCTATCCACTGTACCACATTCTCTTGCAAAGTAAAGCTATAAGGCATTGCTAAATGAATGTCAGAGTAGGAAAAGGAAGAAGAAAAATGCAAGAAGAGGATTTGCCCCTTTGTCTTTAAAGGCGAAGTTTAAGACATAAAAATGAAATGTATTTTTCATAATATTCTACTATCGTTATCTCTTCCTGTCTGTCAGTGATTTTATGAAAGTAATTGCTTTTGTTGAAGGTCATTAATGTGCTGGATTTTTCTCAATTATACAATTGTGTGGTCTGAGCAGCTGATAGATCTTTCTATCAAGCTTGTCTATTCATCCTAAAAAACTATGCTGTTAATTGGCCAGTCGAATCACCAAATATTGTCAAAAATGCTACATTTCTTAGAAACCTCTGCCCCGGAGGATGTGTGCATAGCTTAGTGTATGAAAAAGCAAGGAAGAAAAGGGGCATAGGTGCATTGTTTTTCTCCATTTGCATCTTTGGAAATCAAACTTCCTTGTAAAATGAAAGATGAATGCCTACAAATAGGAAAAGTATTAGGGAAGGTGATGGGGAGAGATGCAAAAATTTAGGTATTGTGATGCATAATGAGTAAGTTTTACTTGCTCCTGTGTCAGAATCAGAGATGATTTGTTTTTCTATATGGATACTCCTGCAAAATTAGCAGTGTGCGTTTTGTGAACAGTGAAGGCACACTGTAAAGCAAACTTCTTGACAAGAGCACTTTAACAGATGTGGATTTTGAAAGGGAATAGATGAGTAGGTGAGACTGCTTTTTTCTTAATTTATTTGGTTTAATTACATTTTGTATGAGTGTGTGTGTGTGTATACACACACATTTATACATATGCATACCATACATATTTATGGTATGCATATGTACAGATATATAAATATACAGAACTCTTTTCCCTGTGCGAGTATAAAGTTCTGGAAGTTGCTGCTGGATTTTTCTTTATTTTTGTTGTGGCAGGATTATTTTGTCTTCTTGACAAGTGCCTCTTCATATGTTTTTGTTATTGTCCTACATAAACAGTAATTTCTGACTGAGCTGTCCAGGTCACAGTTGCTCTACCCAGGTGTCTGAGACTTGCTGAATTGGAGCCTCCAAATGCAGGCACACGATGCTGTCATCTTTCATCCAGTCTGCATGCTGTCCCCAGCTTCGGAGGCTAAATGAACGTGTATGTGTGAGGTGAAGTACTGAACAGGTTTCTGCACACCTGCTTTTCTCACTGAAAAGCACACGTTTCAGCACGTTTGTGTTGTCAACTATGTGCATTTTTCAAGATAGCAGAGTATATGTCTTTGGATCATAAGGCAGGTTTGGAGACGTGTGTAGAATGCAAGTATGTGACTGCATTTGTGGCAATCTAATATTTAGAGATATCAGAGGATAACAGAAAGTAAAATTTTGAAGATAGCTTATCTTCCCATGGGAAAGAGGGATGAGGAGAACCCAAAACAACACCAGTTTCAAGATTTTTCACAATTGATTTTCTCTAGCTCATCTCATTCTACTCCCGGAATGAGTTGGGGAGAATATTGATCCTATGTTTGCCATTCAAAATGTATGATGATTTGGTGACACCTGGGATAATTTAAAACCTGTATTCACAAGCAATCATTGCCTTCAATGTTTAACTAACATTTTAGAAACTTTTTAAGAATGACATTTATATAATTCCAACAAGATGATCTTCACAAATTTAATTTTAGTTTACTGATATTGCAGTAGTTATGGAACAGGTCTCCCTGCATATGTATTTGGATGACCATAAGATATACAGTCAGAGGGCAGATCTGGCTACACTTTTTTTGCAATCACACCAAAAGTAGGTGGTTCTGACTTTGGCTCTCTCTTTTTACCTATTGGGCAGCTCTCAAATAACTTGATGGGAGAAATCTCCCTCTCCACCTGAAATGAGTCAAGTCCAGGCTTGTAATGCAGTTTCTGAAGGTGAGAGTTGTGTGTTTCTTTCAGATGTGTGTCACTGAAGGACCTTAGTTGGCTGGTTTAGGTACCTTTCTTTGAAAATTATTTTAATATGTACATAAGTACATATAATGTAAATAAGTACAAGGAAGACAAGAACATCTAACAACCTCATAGTGTGCAGCAGAAATCAGCCACAAAGATGGTAGTTTATAGTATTTTCTGTAAGCTCATCCTTACACAACCAGCTCTCTCCAAATGAAGGCATTCCCCAGAGGCAGCTGGTAGAAAACAAGATGTATAAAAAAAAATGCCTTTAGGAGCCATTTTTTGACTCTGAGATTCCAAAAATTGACATTTGCTCCCTTTTCATTAGATAAGTTAGCTAGAAGTATGTGAGAAGAGCATTTCAGTTTCTCTGTTCTGCATTAAATGGCAAAGCTAAATTTAGGATTCAGTGATTTATTTGCTATTTGCTTCTGCCTGTATTCTGTGATTTTAGTGATATTTTAAAGATGCTCCTAAGGACATGACCATAGGACAAGTTTAGAAAATATTGGTAGAATTCTATAGAATAAATATAGAAGAAAACTCTAGAAGTAAGCTTTTTCTTTCCACAGAAACAAAACTGCTAAACATTGAATAAACCTTAGGAACCCAAGTTATTGAATGACACAATAGTCCAGTGATAGACTACTACTTCAATAAACAGAACATTTTTGTGTTCGTGTCTCCCCTATTTTATTTTTTACTGAGGAACTCATCCTGCTAAGGGAAATCAGTCAGACCTAGAGTTATCCTGCCCGGTGGGTGTCAAAATTGTTTTTGGAGACAGTTTCAGGCCTTTTTTTGTGATAATAACTTTCATTTATTTATTTATTTCAAAGCACCGGTTTGCTGCGGTGTGTACAGTTGAGACTGATGTTTCAGAAGTATGGTAATTTAAAGAGAAAGCTTCCAGGTGAATATCAACTCGCTCATTTTACATTTCTGCTTTACATCCTGCTTTATTGTTTTCAGTGGGTGTTTTTTTTTCCTGAAACAGTCCTGCGAACGGGCAGGGGAGTATTTTACCGGGGTAGGCAGATTTATGGTTGGTTAAAACGCAGGTGCCGTGCGCGCGCTGCTGATTCTAAGCGCCATCACGTAGCGCCTCGCGAGGGCCGCATGCTCTGAATGATGGCACGGGGCTGCCGACTCGGCGAGCGCGCTTCAAACGCGCTGACAGCAGTGACAAAACGCATCAGACCTGCTCCCAGGCCCTCTTTTCTTTTTTGCCTCCTCCTTCCATAGAACAAACTGCTAAAATTACAAGTAAACATGTCAGAAAGTATAGAAACGGAACCTCAAATTAATATTAATGGACAAAAAGGCAGTGTACTCCAAACAATGAGGGAAGAATACCTAATACCTTCCTTTACTGTTGTGCATACAGATTTTTTTAAAGAAAAACTTACGTATTTTTACAGTCGCTTGAAAGAGGGAATTCTTTGTAATTCTGGTACTGGGTGTTTTTTTCTGTACCTTTCTAAACACGTCATCGCAGTGACTGCATTTCTGCTCTTAAGCAGCTTGTGATGGTTAAAGAATCACTACTTTTGTATGCTTGAAAGGTTTTATCAATTTGAGGTTTCACCATTTCAGAACACAGGGAGCATATTTAGGCAAAAAAAGAAGAGAGTTGTGTGTTGCTTTCAGATGTGTGTCACTGAAGGACCTTGTGGGCTGGTTTAGGTGCCTTTCTTTGAAAATTATTTTAATATGTACATAAGTACATATAATGTAAATAAGTACAAGGAAGACAAGAACATCTAACAACCAGCCATGGTAAGTGCATTGTTTCTGATGTGCCCAATAGGAAAAGAGATGTGTTATCAGAAATGTCCTTTTTATATGAGCAAGAGGCCCCGCTGCAAATGGTCTATTGACCATAAGATGGGCTATTGAATTGTCAGTATAGCCTGTAAGAGTGGCCCGGGTGGCCCACCAACAGCACTACCTTTGTGACAAGATTAGGTAAAAGTCCCCATATCCTGTTCATTTTTTTCCTATATAAGATAAATTTGTCCACCTAGAATCGGTACAGAAAGTCCAAGCTTGTTTAGGAAGAGATGCTAATAGAATTAGACTACCAAAGATTTTGTAAATCATACATAAATATGTTCTTGTGTGGGTGGGAGTGGCAATAATGTCCAAAAATAATTGCTTTGGAGAGTCAACCCCTGAAACAGTTTATCTTATCACCTTTGCATATTTGTTTTCTATGCATTTCTTTAATAGACTAGTTAGTACATTAGAGTTAATTCATATTTATTAGTCAAATAATTTCTTATCAAAGCCCTTCATACTTTTTCCATGTTTATTCTTACATGCTGCAGCTTTCTATTATGTTTCGAAACCAGGTTTGACAAATAACTTAAGCAAAGCCAAGGTGCCTTTGTTTTTCTTTCTGCTTAGTAAATTAAATTGACACGTAGAACCTGAGTTGCAGTTCCTACATGGATTATTGCATGCCCGCTTAGTCCCTAATTAGTGCCTAATTTTCCCTGATTTCATTTCCACAAAGATGAAACTAATGCGGCTCAACAGCTACTGGCCTCTTCAGTAGGACCCTGGGTGGGCGGTTGCCTACGATCCAGCACCTGGGGAGCCTGTTTGTCAGCTGGGGGGTGAAAGAGGAGAGCTGAGGGCTGGCTGGAGGGCTGGCTTGGACGTGCAGTGGGTCAGCGTGGTGGCTGTGAGCCTTCTGCTCAGCTAGAGTCTAGCACCCCTTTTGGGGGCACCCAAAAGTGTCCTCCTGGATTGAGATGGAGCTGCTACATAACCCTGTATGCAGTGGCTGTTCTTTCCATCCCTGTTAGTCCATTGTAACAAAACAAAATTAACATTTTTTCAGGTTTCTGATTGAACACAGGAGAAATGCACTCTCTTGACTTGCCACCTGCCTGAAGGAGGGCTCGGGCCATGAGAGTTAGTCAGTGGGTAGATGGGTCGACTTCTGCGTGGATACAAGACACAGAGGGCATCTTGCTTTTGCTATGGCAGCAGTGGGTTGGCCATGAGGTCTCTGTGCATTCCAGCAAGAGCTGTGAGCTACACTGTGAATTTGAGCCAGCAAGCAGTCATACATATCAAAAGTAAAACATAAACAATAATTCTGTGTTTCCATTGAAGTCTCCAGCTGCTCTGTAATTCCAGGAAATCTGGTTTGCAAAAGGCCACACATCTTTTATTTTGCCACACTTGAATATTGGGCTTGAGACTCTCTTGAACAGTGAGTCACAAGAAATGGGTCTGTCCTGCCTCTGGGGGAAAGGCTACTTTCAGAGGGGGTTATCAGAGCAGCCAGAGGGGAACACAGGGCCTGGGATGCCTTTCGCCAGGGGTGCTCCCGGGGTTGTGTAAGTGCTGCATAAGCACTTTGGATTAGAAACATGTTTAAGCTCCCTAAAAACACACTGAAAATGTTTTACACGCGCCTTGGAGTAAAGCTACATGATTCCACAGCACAGAAAGAGCCTTTGAAGGGTTTTGTGGCAGCAGTTTGTACAGGGAACTGCCTACCATGGTTCCATGGGAAATTTTATTTTCTATCTGCTTATGTCTTTAAGTTTATGTATCTGTTACATTTTGTTTTGCTTTTAGCTTTACATGATAGATTTTACCTTTAAGTCAGCATTACACTGAATCCCAAGTGTGGTGTCTATAAAGGGCAGAGCCTTCGTCAGCTGACTAAAGCCAGAGGATTGTGTATTCTGGCACCAGTTATAACTGGTATCTGCTTTAGTATAAAGAACAGCAGTAGGGAAACAGTCTCCAACTCTGCAGTTGAGGTAAAGTTATTTTATACTTGACATCATGTATTTAAATACATTTAATTAAACATTTTTATTTGACTTAAAATACTATGCTGTGTCTAAAGAGCCAAAAACTACTATGCAATCTGAGGTCCTATTCCTTTCTTTTATTTCATAGACTTGGATAAATGAGACCAAATTTTAAATCTCTTTCAAATGAAATAAATGCCTTAATTGATTTGTAATTTAACATGCCTCTTGTTTGGTATAGGAGTCCCTATCATGTTGTGTGTTAGCATTAGGGCTTAAATCATAAAGTTAAAAGAAAAAGTACATGACATATATGTAGATTATTATTTTTTTCCTGATATAATTTTCTATTGGAGGGCATCAGAATGATCTAAAAAAAAAAATTACAAAATAAGTACAAAAGTCTTACATTTTTTGTCCCAATTAAAAAAAAAAAAAAAAAAAAGGCAAATATTTATTTAAAAGAAAGGTAGTGCAGATATATGTTTATGTAGTATAACAAAATGCTTCATGCTTCATTCTCAATGGCAGGTGTCACGAATGGTATTGCCCAGCCTGGGAAAGTTCGACTTTTCTTACTTCAGAAAATATTGTTTGAGTTGCTAACCTTTAAGGTAGATTTCGTCACGTGTAGGAACTTACTTACTTAGCTGTTGCAATATATTTGTGCTTTTCAACATGATGATTTAGTCTGTTAATGTGCTGCTTGAACAGTTCTGTATCTCACAAACTCTGCTTTCCTTTAATATTCTTCCCAGGGCCAACGTCTTTTTGAAAAATTGCTAGAACTGGCATCCCGAAATATTGAGATAAAATTAGTGAGTGATAAACTGCCCATGGAATCAAAGGTATTAAACGACTTGAAAACAAAGGGTAAGACCAAGGTCTTTACATTGTTATGCCATTGACTGCTATATTACCTTCCTGTTTCTTAAAATGCAGACTCAGGTGATGTGAAAAACACAAAATATTGTTTTAAAAGCACACATATTGGTTTAGTAGTGCAGCCATATAATTCTTCAGCTTTGTTTGGCTCAGAGTTTCCAAACCAGCTGACACTCTGTCATTGTAGTTAGAGTAAATGCTGGCATCTTAGGATTGGTAAAAGGGTGGTTTGATGTTTAAACACATTGAAACGGCTAATGGTAGGTAATACAAACTAAGAGACTGCTATTATGCTGTCTAACAACACAGTTTCCTGGTTTGAGGAATTTCAAAATAAAATAAAGCAATGTATCAATGGTATTCATGAGAAAGCACTAGAAAAACTGCCTAAGTTTTCAGTGCTGCATGTATTTCTGCAGGTTCCTGCCTCTGTGCTTTCATAACCCTTGTTTCAAAGGTTAAGATCCCTAACCAGAGAGGTTATACTTACACTTTATATGACTAAATAGACTTTACATAAAGATGTTTCACATCAACAACAGAGAATTCAAGAACTGTTAAAAGAATCTCTTAAAAGTTTTATTAATCTGTTATTGAATAATAATATATTTTCTATATAATAAAATTATGATCTTCAGGGTAGGATGTATATTTAAATGGAAAAAAATAACCTGCAGAATTTAATGGCATTCATGTCTAAAATACGTTAATCTAGTATATAAATCACAACTCGAACTCAAAAAAATTAATGAATCAAAGCAGTTGCTTTAGCATGCAGCAATATCCTAATATGGCATGTTTGTACGTGGTAGTGAATAAGGAATACCTTTTTCTGATTAAAAAAAAAATCTTTTATTAAGTTCCTTGTACTTTGTTGACTAGGTAAACACCAAAAAAGAGTTATTGATGGAGTTCCTAGTCCCTTAAATAAATCATCTTTTCATTAAGGCTGACATGTTATTACAATGAAGTAGCTGCTGATGCTGCCTGTTCCAGGACTTTCATTATTTATATTACCTATCCAAAAGTATATTGCTTCTTTGATAAGCAGTGACATTGTAGCTTTGTAAAACATCTATAAAATAAAGAGTTATCTTCTGATGTTGCGAAAAAGGAATGTATATTTTATTATCAAAAACAATGAGGCCATATTTGTGAGAGTAGTTTCTTTTCTAAGTTCACAGAATTGTTATTCTAATATCTTAAATTCTACCCAATCAGACAAAGTTAGAGGTAGTGTGTATACATTTATATTCATATACCTGGCAATAAATACTTTGTCTGTATTTATTGAGAGTACACAATATCAGAAACTGCACACTTCCAAAAAGTAAAAATTCATAGCTAGAAAAAGGCCCCATCTTCCTTCAGTTCTGTTGGAATTAATCAGACCTCTGAGCCTTTTTAACTAATAAGCAAAATATAAGGCTTTTACAATTGTTAGCTTTGATTTTCCTTATATCTTGTTCAGATTTATGAAAAAAATAAGTTTTAGAGTACTGACATGAAGATATCAATATATTTAAGTACTCTGAGCCACAAAGAGTTCCAGAATGTCACTTTTATCTAGTAAATTTGAGTCTTGCTTTCATCCTCTTTGATCTTTGTAATTATAGGTATCATTGTGTAATAATGCCCTTTTTCAAATACTGATTTTTAAACTTCTCACAGTTCTCATCATGAAGGGTTTCTGCCTCAGACTATATTTGGTTTGTTTATTTTTTATAAATTTTAGTATTATTGTTAGAATGTCTTGATTATGATGTGGCTGATTTCCAACTCTGTTGCAAGCCTTTTGCCTGCATTAGGGTTGGTTTCTTGTTTTTTACTTCAGGAAAGCTAGCTAAATATTTCCTTCTGCATTTCTGAAAATGAATAAGTTAATTTTAACTTGCCATTTGCAGTTAGCATGTCAGATATAATCTCCTATGCTGAAATGAGTGGACCTTGTATAAATAGCTATATTGTGGTTTGTCTGACACTGTATGCCTGGCTTATGTCAAATAGAAGTGAACCTGATATGCTATCTTAAAAAAGAAAACACACAAAAAATGTAGCTCAATTTCCATTAGTTCAATAATAATAAAAGCACAGTAAAGGGAAAACATAACTGTGTTTGACTTTTATTTTCCATATCTCCAGGAAAAAATTATTACCTACTAGTGTTGTCTTAGCTGATGACAGACAATTCAATATCCTTTGCTCTTCCTATCTAAAAAAACCTATTTAAATTATTAAGTCTCTTCTTGTGAGGCTTCAGACAGCTGCATCCTTAGAAACTGATTCTTGAAATAGAACCGTGAATTTTCTTTTAGACCTGCATATTCAAAATGGTAAGTAATATAGATATATAGCTATATATATACTTTTTTTCCCCCCGAACTGGTCAGATGCATCTGAAGAAGTATGCTGAATGTTCTTTTTTTATGAGAAATCTTGCTTTTGTGAGAAATAAAGCAGAAATATAACAGTAGCTCAACCAAGCTTTGAAGTTTGCTCAAGATGAAGAATTAGAACAATTTTTACTTAATGAGTCAAACTCTGACTTGTGGTGTGACCTGAATGAGGCAGGTGAGGGTCTAGACATTACTCTGTAGTTCACTAGCTAATAAACTGAGCTGACTGTTCCTAAGCAGCATTTCTCCTTGGAGCCTGCTATGGAGGCCATATCACATGGAGGGAAATCACGTAGCTTGTGGGGCTCTAGGAGCTTCTTGAGCTCGCGAGTCTGTGCCCACCTTGCTTGGTAAGTGTAGCCCAGCATCTTCTTTCCTAGGTAAATGACTTGCAAAACCAGGCTGTCTCCATCACTGTGTGTGCAGGGGGGTTGGATTAGATGACCTCTAGAGGTCCCTTCCAACCTTAGGCATTCTATTCTGTAACAAGATCTATTGTATTCTATCTCCAGGTAAGCGGCTGTCCTAGCCAGCTCAAGAGGTGGTAGCTCCTGCACAGAGGAGGGGGAAGAGCCTTGCTTTCCCTTTTGCTGGAATGCATGATTGGCACTTCCATGCTGTGCCATGTGGGCTGGTTCCTGGGGTTGGGATGAGGCATAATTCAGGTGTTGGTGCTAGGAGGTGTTGGTGTGCTGCCCCGGAGCCTCTGAGGCTGTTGCATCTAGGGCTCCCACAGATCTACTGCAGCTCCACAGCCCATGGGTACTTATCCCTCTCTGTATCCTCACATGATGCATCTTCCCCATTTAGGAGCCCAGGTAAAAGTCATAGTCCAGATCCTGTGGTATGGCTTATCTGTGGTTACTTGAAGGAGCAGTAACTAAACTTTGTTGACTGTATCCTCTCAACCACTGTTTTTGTGGGCTAGGAATCATGATAGGTAACAGCACGGCTACATCTCAGCACAAATTTTGAAGAGTACTTGTGTCAACCAAATTAGACAGGCAGATACTTCATTTTTTTTCTAGACAGACATGCCTGGAGCCCCACTGCCTCTCCTCAATTCTGAACTGCTCTAGAAGGCAGCTCTCATAAAACCTTTCCAACCCAGGACTATATCTTTGAGTCCTCCCTACATATCCTTCCTGTCTTGTCCAGCGCTCTCCCCTGATTAACAGGAGGAGAAACTTACAATCTGTTTTGAGATGATGGGATCAGATAAAGCACATTTATGTGGACAGGAGAGCAGAAGAGAACTGATATAGACTAAAATAAGATGGTTAATTAATTTACAAGTGCAACGTTAGTGCAAATATTTGAGCTAGCCATGAATCTGTGGGTTGCTCAGGCACTGTTGAAGCCTGTTTTGTCATGTCTTTGCTGTCCTGGCTTGAGTCAGCTGTGAAGCAGAGAAGCTTCATTATGGAAGGAGGCTAGTGACTGCAGCATGGAATATGTCTTGATTTAGAGCTCTAAGACACAGCATACCTAGTGCTGTGGTGATGATGGGAGCCTCTGAGTGCTGTGATAATGTATGTTGGCTAATAATTATTGTGCTGTGGAGGATTATTTGGTAGCAGACCTTCTGAAATTAGGAAATAATAGCCCCAAAATATATATTTATGACCCAGTCTTTAGTTACAGTATTAAATGCAGGATTTTACATAGAATAGCTGACTACTACTTGCTCTAACCTCACCACATGAGATAACTGCAAGTTTTTTTCCATTGTATTGAATGAGAATATAATCAAACATTTAATGCCTAAGGCAGATGGAGCTCATTCATGGAATATTATTTCTGTGGGTAATGGGTATGATCCTATCTTTGTATTTAGTGTATGTCTTCAGGCATACACTGCACCTCCGTCAGATCCCTCACTGAATGCAGAATGATTAATTTCCTCATAGACTCTTCCATGATGCTTCTCCCTGCGGTATTTGAGTGCTCTATAAATACAATATTAATGAATTTCTCTTTACAGCATCACTGTTAGGTGAGGTAGGTTGCTGTTTCTGTCTCTCAGGAACAACTAGCAATTATTAATTCCAGCACAGGCAGCGGAAACTACACTGGAACATTTGGTTTGCTTAAGTATATTTGTAAATGGAAAAAAAATACATGTGTGTTCCCCCTTTATCGTCAAAACTGTTCCTAAATGAGTCGTAAACAATGATGCTATTTCAGTAAGACCTTTCATAATACCCAGTCTGCAGGTGAAGTCTTATTTCTTTCTAGCTAATGTTGAAGCTATATTTCATTATTTTTTCACACATGTATGCACATACTGTGCGTAAATGTATGTGTGTGTCTTGTGAAAGTTTGGCAGACTGGCTTGCTAGATGAGCATCGTCACCTTTATTCTGCTTGTGCTGTGACAGTAGCTTATTAATGCTTGTTTTCAAGGTTATTGTTTTAGCCTTTCTTCAGTTGTGGCTCACGTACTAGATTGAAACATTTCTTGTAATCCTCCCACTCTTTGCACATAATTATGTACCAGTCTTTGTTCCACGCTAACATTTGAATAGTATTGTCTCCAATTAGCAGGTTGTTGTATCATTTCTTACGTGTACAGAATCTAAATTCTCTGCTAATTATGATTTTATTCTAGGCAACAGTCAGTGATAATGCTCTTTAAACATGCCAGTGGATTTCCTTTCTCCAGTTTGCATTGCTGCATTCCTTCTCTTTGTATTTTTTTTTTCTTACTCCCTATTCATTAATCATTTTTTATGTATTTGAATGGAGTGTTTTGGGTTTGTGTGTTCTGGGTGAGGGAGATAGGAAAAAGGAGTCTGTCCATGTCACAAATGTGAATAAAGAAAACCAACAAACAATTAAACATGCATCTGCTAGCTGCTGAATGGTAGTCATGAAGCTGAAGAATAGCATGTTGTCTCTGTGCTAAGGCAGGATTTAATAATTAGATCATATGTGCAACTGTTAGTCATCTGAGGAATTCAGCTGCACTTGTGCGTGCTTCTCCAGGGTTATGTTTGGCCTTAACCAGATAAACCATGACAGGAAAACTGTAAACTTGTAATATCGAGAGGAGACAAGTGAAAAGAGTTGAGCTTTCGGGGCTTTAATTTATGCCCATTGGATTGCAAACACTGAAAGACACTATTCCATGAGAGATTAAATCAGTCTGTATCTGGGCAGCTGCCCAATCCCAGCCTCTTCCTGCCCTCCACCATATGCTGCCCCTTGCACCAGTGATCATGAGCTGAGACGATGCAGGGGGCTGATTTGGCTACAGGCTGCTCTTTTTTGGCCAGGTAAACTGTCTTTTGCAGCAGATCCCTGTATCTATTCTCTGTATCTGTCTTTTGCAGTAGATCTCTGTATCTGTGGTGGCGAGTATGAACTATATATTTACAGTTGCACCCACTGTTTATGGTGGCGAGAATGAACTCGCAACTGAGGTTGGCAGTGGAGACAGGACTACTGAAATCTCGTTTAGATTGGTATAAATTGTGTCATGGCACCAGCATGCTTAACAGTTCTCGTAACACCCAAGGATTTTTAATGTATTTTTTCTTTGTTTTTAATGAAATCATTACTCAATGTATAGCAATTCTGAATATGGCTTAATAAATCAGATAAAATGTATTTATAAATGTGCCATATTCCATCTGCTTCTTTTGGCACATTTAAGAGGAGTTTTACGAGCTGCCAGGCTTGTTCTTACTGGTGGCCAGAATCACCTTTCCTATGTCTAGTTGTGTGGAGCATGGGGAAAAAAAAATCATACTTTTAACACACTACAGAATAACCACTAACCTTTTGTTGTATTATAGGAAAACTGAAGAAGAGCTGAGAACTATCAGACAGGTTTCCCCAGGCTGTGATTTAAGCATGTAACATGGGGCTGTTGTATACTGCAAACATAAGGAATGTGAAGTCAGTATGGCCTTTTGTAGTTTCTAGTCCTAGGGTGAAGTCTTGCTTCTTTTTAGCTATGTTAAAGCTATATGTCACTTTTTTTTTCTCATGTTGCCTGTATCTGTATGCTTTGTGAAAGGTACCTTGACCCTGTAGGTGGAATTTGGCTTGCTTGGTGAACAAAACCCTTCTTTATTCTTCTTTTGCTATGGCAGCAGCCTAATAATTCTTGTTTGCAAGCTTACTATTTAAGCTATTTTTAAACAGAAACATTTCTTGTAATCCTTCCATTCCTTGTGCATTATTATGTGCATAATTACAGATGTGTCATAGGATATAGTGCATAGGAATGGTCTAGATTTAAAGCTGTTTTCAGTAGTTCCATGATGATCTGAAAGGAGAAGCTAAACTTTTTTATTTATATTTAAGTAAGCTTTTATTTCTTTTTCATATGATGGTAATGCTGGGAATTGATGTAAAAACACTGCTAAGACTAGAGGGAAATATTCTCCATTCATGCAGTAGGTAGATGTAATCCTGAAGCTGGGTCTTCAAGAGATTTCTATATGTTTATGTGGCTAGATTGTTTACAACAAAGTGGGTGTATTGCATAAAGAGATCCATCTCAATAATTCTTTGAGCAGCCTTCCACTGAATAAGATATATGATAAGGAACAAGATTAGGTTGCAATGGAAGAAGATTAGAGAGAATACAGGGGAAAGTTGTTTTATCCATCTACCAAAATGAAATGGTGAAGATTTTTGGTTTTCCTCTTCACTGGCTCTTCTGACTAAATATTGAAAGAGAAATTCTGTGAAATTGTTGCTTGTGAATATTTCTTCTTTTTAAGATGCATGAGCTGCATGATGTGACTTAAAGAATTTCAACCAAAACAGTTACACTGGCATAACTAAGAGGAGATGCGCTAATGGTATGAAGAATTGGGATGATGAGAAGGAAGAAAACAAAACTGCCTTAGGCTGGTAGCTGGAATTGCCACCAAAGCAACAAATCACAACATGGGATGGGAAAGGGAGGAATCTGGCAATATGTCACGCAGCACTTAATTTTCCTACAGTGACATTTTGATTTGTGGACAAGAAATCATTTCCAATCTTTTTCAAAGCAAAGGAGAAAGGAGGGAGAAATGGCAATTCCACATGTTTGGCTGATAACACAATAGAAGATTTGTCAAGAAGAGTATTGCCATATTGGCAATGATGTGGTTTTTTCTGCTAGTCATTTTATGTCATTGTTATGCATACATGACGTGGCATATGTGGAATCAGGTACAGTGGAGCAGTGAGCACTGAACTCTGAAGCTGCCTAAGTTACACAGTCGCAGCTAAATAACTTCCGTAATGCTGTTGAAACAGTAAAATGTGATGGATGCTTCACGAGAGTGTGGAGATTGTGAAGTTCAGTTGATGGTTATGTGCAAGACCTCAGAAGGAACTGTGTAGTTCTGCTGCTTCCTTCATCAGTCTTTTCTAGGCCAGATGCTGTAGGAAGGTGGGAGAGGAAGAGTGTCGGAGCTGGCATAAAGGCCCTGCTCTCTTAGAATTCAGCAGTACCAAAAATAGATGCATTTTTCACTTGTTAACTGTCCTCCTGAGAGGAGTAGGTAATTAAGATCTGTGCTTCATAGAGTTAAACAAAAAGGGAAAAAGAATGAGAGTGGGGGAGATACCTTTCTCTATTTCCGTGGAGTTTTCAGATTTTGAATGTTGATGTTTTCTAAAACTCTTCTCCAGCCGTACCTTAAAAGATGAGAGTGTTCAAAAGGCGTCTAATGAAAGTTGCACTGGCAAAACTGTTGGCATTCTATTTGAAGTTCATTTTTATATTTTGATTTACTGCGAATCAGGCCTTGTTCCTTTTTTATTGTTATTTCATATACCTTGGATGCCCATTGTAGAATAGATGCATGCTTTGATTTAAATTTTATTAGCTGCTGCTGGAGATTGTTTCCTGATATTTTCTCAACAACTTTCAGCCTGTGACAAGCAATCTTGGAGCCAAATGCAGGATGAAAGACCTCATTATAATCTTTACTTCTTAGGACTCGTGTAATAACTTTGACAGGATTTCCATCATGAGAAATACAGAGCAAAATTTCCAAAAATACTTGCATCCTTTCTTAAAAGAAGGAAATTGTTACCAGTTTCACATGGGAGCTTTAAGCATTTAGAAACCTATATAACATCTAGGGAGCAGTGGCACACAGAAATTCCTGCTTGTTTGTTTTTGGGAAAAGCTTCCCTCTTTACAAACCTAAACTCCCTTGTGCCTTAATATGTGTTGTTGAATATGCACACATCCACTAAAATCTTGATATTAAGGAAATGTTCAGCATCAGTTTTATATCTCAGGTCCATGAGGATTCTTAAGCAATATATTTTTGCTTGTGTCTGTTAGGGAGCTGAATCCTGTAGTGTAAGGATTCCAGTATTATAAAAGCTAGCTGAAAAGAGAGGGTAAATAGACTTTCTGTGCAATATCTCGGCAATGTACATAAATGATGTCTTTGACATACAGAGCACCTATCTGAGTTGGACCTCAGACCTGGGTTTGATATCCTGCTGTCTGATGATGGTTTCTAAACTCTTTATTTGGAGGACAGAAGGCCTACCGTACCATGCACTGTGGTACCGCACCCTGACAGAGATCAAGTTGTTTAAGCTAATATTGAAGATCCTAAACCTGGTAAAATAGAGTTCATGAACAGCTGCTGGAGAGTATTCTGTAGTGGAACTCCCTCGGAATCTCATATTTGATCTCCTCCAGTTTAAAAGAATCTCTAGCCCTATTCAAGGATGACCCCGTAGTAGTCAACCCTCATTGGAGATGGAAGAAACCTGGCTCCAATCTTTGTTCTGCTCCTTCTGCTTACCCAGGCATATTTTGAAAGGACTGTCTTATCCTTATTTGTAAATGAATTATTTTAAGCTTCTAACTGCAGGACAGGATTTTGAAACCCCATTGGAGAATGGGTCCCTTTGTGCAATTTGGAATGAAAGGCAAGCTACAAAGGACATATTTGTCATTTCCTATTACCTAGTTTAGAAGTCTTGTAGCTCAAAAAAAATAAAAAACTGCATAAAGTTCATGTTTTTCCATAAGTTGTATAGGAATTCCCTAATTTGGGAATAGAATTTCCACTAAATAGCAAAACAGCTTCAAATTAGGCTCCATAGTGGTCAGATTGTAATGTGAAATGACTTATTTTCTCTTGTGAGTATGAAATTCACTGACTGTGAAGAATGTTTCAGCGTGGCCTGCTTTTGAGAGCTCTCTAACATTAGAGAATTAGTACTATAAAACTGTGGCATACAGAGCCGAGACAGAGAAAATAAAAACCACTGTAACTGTAACTCTAATGGCAGACAGGTCCTTGAATGGAATGCCTTGTTTTGCCAAGAAGGAGAAATGTTCGTTTAAGCCAGGAGCAATTTGTGTCCACAGTAGCCAAATATGCAGGCAATAAATTCTAATTCTTAGTTTTACCGCATCTACGTTGGTGGACTTTATTTGCATACCTCTGCTAGGAGGAGTGATGATGTTCCCAAGGGCAGTACCCCTGCATTGGTAATACCTATTTTTGCATTATGAAATATCAGTCATATGTTTTCCAATATCTATAGCCATCAATTCAAAGAAATGTAGATATATAATACTATACGTCTTGTTCATGAATTAAACTAGATGGTAGAGCTCTTAAGATACTTTTAAGTGTTTAGCAGAAACAATATCATAGTTGTTGTTCTTTGAAATCTATCTTTTTGGTGCATATTCACAGTCTGCATATTTCCTTACACTTTAATCTGTCACTTAATCTGCATGTGCATTCATGGATTTGGCAGGAATTAGCAGGCTTCTGTTTTGTAAGCTCCAGGAGAGCTATGAACATTGGTAATCCAGCCATCCTTTGTACAGACAAATTGCTTTTGTCTAGTAATAACTAGTCAGGTCCAACATACTGAGTTCACACCACAGGGAACATCTCCAAAATAATGCTTGATAGGTGGCATGCTAGAATGAATTGTTTCTGTATGGCAATTGTTGGCTTGAGTCACTGCCATTTTTTATCATGGAAGAGTCAATAACAGATGGTGTTAGCAGAAATCAGTTGTTACATTTTTACAGTATATGGGTAGTGTGCAAATTCCTGCTTATAGTTACTAGAATTGCTTGGGGAAGCTGCCAGGACTGTCGGAGCTTGGAAAATTTTTGTTGGATAGCCATACTGATGGAGTATGGACTGAATAAATGGACAGTGAGGTGGACACAAAACTGACTGAACGGTCAGGCCCAGGGGATTGTGCCGAGCAGCACAAAGTCCTGCTGGAGGCCTGTCACTAGTGGTATTCCCACACCACTGGAAGCACCCTCACAAGTTTGCAAACGATACAAAAATGGGAGGAGGAGCCGATGAACCAGTGCTTGTGTTACCGTTCAGAGTGACCAGGACAAACTGGAGGGATGGGCAGAGAGGAACCTTGTGAAGATGAATAAAGGCAAGTGCAGGATCCTGCACCTAGGGAGGGATAGCCTCATGCACCAGAAGAGACTGGGGCAGACCTGCTGTTGATCGACTCTGTAGAGAAGGACTTGGAAGTGCTGACAGATACCAAGCTTGAAAATGAGCCCACAACAAAGTCTACATATTCTGCAATAGGAAGAGTGTGACCAGCAGATTGAAGGGACTGATCCTTCCCCTCAGTTTTGGTGACACCACATCTGGAGTGCTGGGTCCAATTCTGGGCTCTCTAGTTCAAGAAAGACATGAATTTATTGAAGTGATTCTAGTGAAGGACCACAAAGATTAAGGGACTGCAGCATCTGTTATAAGAGGAAAGGAGCTGGGCCCCTTCAGCCTGGAGCACACAGAAGGCTCGGGGAGATCTGATCAATGTTTGTAAATGTCTAATGGGATAATGTAAAGGGGACAGATCTAGACTTCTCTTGATGCTGTCCACTGACAGGATGAGAGACAAGAGGCACCAGGTGAAACACAGGAAATTGTATGAACATAAGAAAACATAAGAAACATCCTCACCTCACTGTGGTTAGGTGATTAGACTAGGTAATATCCAGAGGTCTCTTCCAGCTCCAACTCTTCTGAAATTTTTGCTCCCCTTGCAGAAGTATTTATGCCTCATGATTTCTCTTGGCTACATAAGCTAAGATGGAAACCAGTGATGTTTTATGATGACCCAAAGCGAGCAGGTTATTGTGAGTGGATTTGGGGCTTTGCCTTTACATAATCCCAGACTTTTTTTACCCACTTGAAACCTCATGGACTTCCTAGAAATATACTTTCAGCAGCCACTTCAGTCTTTCTGGTAGAATTTGGATGCTATTGGTATGATTTTGCACACTGTTGCTTGTGAGCAAGCATGTTTCAACTTTCCTGGTGTCAGTGAGTGTGTCACTTTGTTGAAGCTTTTGACATCATTTGGATTGAAATGTGATTCTGAACTAGGGCAGCTTGCAGAAAAGCATAGTCTCAAGTGACATAGCACCAACACTTGGACCTTGTTTTAAGCTGCATATTGGCTACTTAGCTCCATAGATTTAATGCTTCCATTTCAAAACTGCAATTAAAGTATTATGTACTTGAAATAAAACAAGAAGTTTCCAAAAGCATCTAAAAGCATTAATTAATGTCCAAATCAAGCTGACACTGAATCATTTACATTTCATTTTGGTGAACATTTAGGAAAGGCTACTCATAGGAAAATTTACTGCCTACAACAAAATTGTACCATAAAGTGAAGTCATGTGACCAAATTTTGCCATCTTATGCAATATTAGCTACCAATCTTTATCTTCGTAAAAAGGAGTTGTCATATTTTGCTACCACTGATAACTCGCATAATCCTATATAACTTTTTAAATTAATGTTAGGTTTCTACAGCACTTTGATATTTTGTAACTGACTTTACACAGTCACAGACTGGAAAATAAATTACATTAAGCTTGTTCCAAAGGTATCTCATCTGGAAGTAAAGTTCCCAGAGCGGTACTTTCAATTTACTCTCTGTCATTCCGTCTGTCATTTCACACCTTTGCAGAGTGATTGTCTTTAATGCTTATAGTTGGGCACAAAGTACATTCGGCATCTTTTCCTTCAGAAAAAGATGAGCTCTTAATAAAGAACGTTATTAAAGTTGCAATGTGAAGCCTTCAAAAATGAGAGTTCCTAAGCAAAGCATTATAGTGCAACTATATTGAGACAAAGAAAACAGACTAAAGGTCTGTTATTGGTACTATTGGGGAGTCTTCAGATGAATAAATGCAATTTGTAGATTAGGAACTCACTACCGGGATTTATCAGTCCATTGTGGTGTTCGGACTTCTTCATTAAGTTGTAAAATTACTTTTAAATCTACTTGTATTTTTCCCATCCAGAATGCATAACAGCAACATATTCTGCAACTCCACTATCCACTGTTCCTCAAGTTCTTATTGATTTGCTTTATCATATCTTCACATTTGACTTTTTAAGAATTTTGTTCCTTTGGATTCAAATCTAATTATTGAAGGATGCTATTTTATCTGTATTGTTCTTCTTTAGCCCACTTTGATCATCTCTTGGGACAGAGGCATATTTGGTTTTGGAAATCATACGCATTTACTCTGAACCCCTAATAAAGCGTTTTCACATATTGCAAGGAAACAGCACAGATGCCTCTTTTTCACCTTGAAGTTCCTTTTTGTGTGCATACTTGTGAAATGATGGTGGCCTTTTTGAAGTTAATGTTGCCACAATGGATGTTAGGGATACAGACATTGTTCCCAGAAGGATATTGGATTTGAATACAGTGTGGTCATCCTTACAAGAGTTGCTTTGTAGCTTTTGAATCTGTGAAGTAATCATTTATAGTAACTAAAAATACATCCCTTGCATTATGTTGGGCCATCAAGCTGTCTTGCAGTTATGATGCAAACTTTAGTTGGATATGGCATTTTTTTTTCCCACTGGACCATATCAATTGTAATGTACAGGTGTAATATTTACATTTATTTCACTGTGATTTTCATTGTAGCATCACATCTTTCACTTATTGAACATCAATCCGGGCTTCATCTGGAAACAGACTTATTTCATTTTTTTCTGTGATGCTCAATTCTTAAGTGAGATGGCTTCATGAATTGTCAAAAATGTGTGCTATATTCGCATAAGATGGAGGATAGCTTTATTCCACTTTTAGAGATGAAAAAGCAAAACACAAAGATAAATATGAAAACATCCACATATTTTGATGACACATACAATCTGTGTTTTTTTTTTCTTTCTTTAAAGTGTATTTATCATTCTGTAGCACTTAATGCACATCAGTGTAGCTGCGAACAGAATTAGATCCCAAGGGCGCAAACTAAGTCCTGAGAAAATGAGAAAATGCACCTGGTCTGCCCTCTCACATGCAGAGAAGCTTTATGGCACATCTGCTGTGAGATCCAAATATTCTCAGTAGTTTTCAGGTTCTTTAAATATGCAACTATCCTCCTTTCTTCTTTCAAAACCTAGCCTCATTTGCTCCATTTTTTCTGTATTTTGTAATACCCAAAATATAGCTCCTACAGCAGCAGTCTGCTTTATTTCAAGGCTCAGATCCCACCCCATAGCAAAATGGCTTCATACGGCCCTGTTGATATCTAATATTTTCAGTCTGATTTTTTTTTCTGTTGCTTTAATTCAGGAGTTGCTGCCTTGCCTGTGTGTTTACTATGCTTCATGACACTATTCAGATGTATTTGCCATCAAGCCTTTGTCATTTCCATAGACAACGGATGCTACAGACAATTATATGCTATAGTCCAAATCACTTCTGTCTTTTGCCTTGCTCCTATGTGCCCTTACGCTCCTGGCTGTACAGCCTGTTAGCTGCCTCAGGTGATCCTCAGAAGCATGGGCCATCACAGCGCTTTCTGTCACAACTTGGAGAGCCTTGAAGAGGTGGGCACCAAGTCCATTACATGGTTGTTGCAACTGGAAGTGCACATGGTGCTGGCTAGCCCAGTGTCCTGAGGATGCCAGCAGTGAACCTTCTTGCCCCCTCTCCTGTACCCTGCTGCATCCCAGGTGGATCTGAATTGGCAAGACCCTATCTCCTGGCATCCTGTAGCTGGTTTGAGGAAGTGAGGAGAGTCCTATAGACCTGATTCTTTGCTAGTTTGAGGTCCCATAGGAGAGTAATCTGGCTGGATTGTTGTTTCTGTCCTTGGTTCCAGGTAGGAGCCAATGTTTTTTTGAGAAAGTGAGGTGGTACTTGTGGTCCAGCCCCTTGAGGGCATTAAACTCCTCTTTGGCTTCAGCATGCTCTTGCCTTTTTTTTTTTTTTTTTTTAACTGTGGATGTATTCTTCACCAGACTAATAACAAAAACTGTATGGACTTGTGACTTCCTTTTATTTTGCTTTCTGCCTTTCAGAGAGGCTGTTTGGATATAAGTTGGTATTTTTCTTAAAAAAAAAAAAAAAAAGGAAAAGAAAGAAAGAGAGGAGAAAAAAAAAAAACACTGCTAACTGAAAAGCTATTGATTTTGTGCCTCCCATGTATTTTCTGAGAGACTTAAGCAGCAAAGCATTTTTTTTTCCTGACATGCTTTTTATTTTTCATTAGTGCATTAAATGATTTTTTTTCCTGCTTGTAACATTAGGGAATTTTTCTCTTTAAAATTTTTCCATTTTAGTGTATGAAACATCTGTACATCCAAAACAGAATGATGAAGCCTTCAAAAATGTATCCAATGGGTTAGTCAGAGCAATAGTAAATCAATGCAAGACTCTTGTGCTACAGCAGAGCTGCAATGTCTGTTCTCCATGGGTAAATTATTTTTAAAAAAAAACTGTCAAAATGCCTTGTTCTCTTAAGAACCTTAGACCCATGGTGAGAAGTAAAAGCCAAGCTTCAGTTGTACAGACTAAGAAATCAAGAAGATATTACAAGAGTCCAAATCTGCAACAACAGTCAGTAATGTTCTTTGTCTGCATTAAATAACTATATTATAAGTTAATACCTGCAGAAGTTCAAGCACTTATGAAACTAAAAAAAAATATAAAATACGACCTAGGTACCTTAAGTCTGTGAATAACCCTAAAACTTTGAGGAGAATCTTTCCCTTCCACAGACTTGTTTCTAGGCTTTAGAGAGTTTACCATGCTGCTCATGTTTTTGGAGAGTAAAATATATTCCTTGGGTAAGTGCAGAATGGGGGAGTGAATGAATAACTGAATAAGTATACGTGAAAAAATGGAATAGTGGATAAGTGGGCAAGGGCAAGAGGGAAATGATGAACTGAGAATGAAGTGGGAGAGGGTGCAGGAGAGGAAAAGCGAAGTGTGGTGGGAGGAAGCACTGGAGGAATTTAAATAAATGGAAGATCTATGACAAATTAATCAGATAAAAAAAAAAAAAGTGAAAGGCAGAAACAGAAAACTAAGTAATTTAGGAAATAACCTAAAGAGAAAAGGCAAGGCAGGTTCTTAGTGGGCTTGTAGCAAGGTAGATGAAAGGAACGAAATAAAAATTAGAAATTGGAAGAATCAAAGGCTGACCTGTCAGGATAATAGGACAGGATCAAAGGAAAGAGGCAGGGAAAGATGCTGAGAGAAAAGTAATAAGAATAAGCAATAGGAAATAACTGGGCCACTGGCAGACCCAGATTTAGTTTGAGCGGCTCTGCTTCCTTCCTTGTATGGCCCTGGCCAAGTCACCTAGCTCTCCTGTGTGTTTTAGCCTGCAGATAATCACAAAGAGCTGCTCAAACGATCAGTTTATGAAAGTGTGGAAAAGACACTTTCTATTATGAAGGTATCATAAAAACAAGAAGTGGTAGTTCAGGATTATATAATGTTGGCAGGAGGTGAGGGAACTGTGTAGAAGAATCAGCAGCAGAACAGGAGGGCCCCTTTTTACTGGGTCCTCGTTGCTAGCTCCAAAGCTGTGTGTGTCCATCTGGCTGCAAGATGTAGCACCAGCCTCCACCCATTTCATTGATCTGAGACTCACAGAGCACCAGCTGGGTTGAGAAAGTAATCTTGGGCACCTACCCAAGGCCTTGTGCAGCATGGTGCCTACAGAGATGGCTTGGAGCTGGATTGTTGCCGTGAATCTTAAAATGTATAGTTATGCTGTTTGGGTTTTTTATGTCATGTCTCTGGTAGTTATTTAGGCTCCCTCACACCTGCTGGTATTTCCTTTAACCTTTCCCTTTCTCTCTCGGAGCCACACATTATCTCACTTTTTCAGCAGTTACAGTAGTGGTTGTCCTCATCCGATTGCCATCCACACTGTGTACTTTCTTGGGTACCAATACTGAGATTTCTGGTTCAAGGGAAGGAAACTGCCATAAGCCAAAGATGCAGATATACACACAATACCATATATAAATACACATATATCTACAGAGAGAGGGTCTGAGTACCACATTTTGGGGACAATTATGCAAGTGTTGTTTTTGCTAATCAACACATTTGGAAATGACAGATACTAAAGGTTTAGAAATATCCAAAAGATATTTCATAATATCATAAAGAGCCAAATGAAATGCTGATAAGTTAAAAGTTAAAATGAAATGAAATAAGATGAAATATTCAATACTTTTTTTTTCTTTAGGGTGTTAGCCTTCTTGGTTCATAGAAGACTGTGATTCTAATTCTTCATATAGTGTCCCTGAATTCTGGGCTGTTTCATCTAGGAAGTGCACAAATGAATCTAGTTCTTCATAATGCTAATCTAAGTTAAGGAAAGGGGAGGTGTGAGGGGGAACAGTGCATGAATTTACTAATCTCTCTTAATGTATTTAAAACAGCTTTCTTTTATAGTAGAAACTTATGCAATTATAATTAGGCAAAGAAAGAAACCACAGTCCAACTTCAGTAATTCTTTCACTGACTGTAAAATGGTCGTCTTTGAAGAAGTAATATGCTTTGTCGCCTAAATCAACTAAGAAAATTAGTTCTCCCAATCTGTAAAGCAATCACTTGCATAGCTCCATCTAGTAAACGAGCAGCCCACTCTCCAGTAATGAAGGACAACAAAAGATGTAGAAAATTAAAGTTGTTACAGGCTCTGAAGGATCATCATACTCACAAAACAGATTTATTCTCTGGAAATGTTGTTTTTCTTATTTTTCTAGAGAAATGCTGAGTGCTGTTAGGGGGAGACCACTGTACTGATCAGCAATGCTGTCAAAACATTATTCAAAAAACTATGATTGTTTATATGAAACAACTTAAATAGCTCTTAAAGAAGCAAAAAGTGATTGAAAGTTACACTTACACGTCCACCAAACATGAAGATTTCTGTTTGCTGTATCAAGCAGGAAAATATGTGAAAAACTTGGACATGAGATGACTGTTACTTCCAGTAAAATGATTACACAGTAAGGGAAAGCTGTTTGCATCTTTTTAAGTTAGGCTGAATTCCTCTGCCTGCCAACGCTGTTAGTGGTGACGTGTATGTGGTGTATGTGTCTCTAATGAAACAGACTCATTGTGGTAGGCTGTGTAAATATAAAATTTTCATAACCAACTTTTGTTAGTAAGAAACTAACATAAAGTTAAGCACCTGTCACTGGTTTAAAGATAGGTAAGTGGGAAGTGCATTGGAGTAAGGAATGTCAGGTTTCAAGTTCTGTTTTGAAACACTGGTGGGGTTTTTATTATGTTGTTTTTTTTATGTGAGTGTTTCTGCACTGTGATTTATGTTGGTCCTTAAGGGACCTCCCTGGTATGGGGATTCATGGAAGCTCTCTATCTTGTGGATGAAAAAGTGGTGGATTTTCTCTGGAAAATGGATTTCCATATGTGGAAGGACCAGGGCTGCCAGGGTTCCTCCTTGGCTGCAGCCCAGAATGTGTGGACGGGTTAGTGAAACACACTGCTGTGTGACTGTGTAGCTCGAGTGCCTGTAGGAGGGCAGGAGCAGAGTGTGCCTGTGCCGTGTCTTGCTCTGTGGTTAAAGGGGAGAGCTCCTAGCTCCATGCTGCCCTGCTTGGCATGGTGTGCCAGCCCTGCCGTAAGGCCCTAACCGCTGGTATTTCATTCAGCGGGTCAGAAATTGTGCTCTGTTACGTGGGCTGGTGCTGCAAAGAAAAGTTGTCGGGGCCCCTCTCTCCTCTCTTCAGCAGGCTGAGGGGGGAAGTGTGTTGGTTAGGTGTCAGTTTTTCTGCTGAATAAATCAAAAGAGCAAAGTAGGCTGTACAAAATGCATTCCTCTGGGTGCAAGCCCTAGCACCCTGATGCTGAACTCTTGCTTTCAGCAGGATGCTTGACTAAGAAATTGGTATTTTGGTTATTTGGACTAGGACAACAAAGGCCGACATCTGAAATCTTGGAAAGCCTTCTAAGAGTATATTTAGAGAAATGTTACCTTGGGAACTACCTAGCTTCCAAGCTATTAAAAAGATGTCATTGAAGTTAAACAAGCAATTGAAAGAAATTAATTCTGACCTTTCCTTTGTTCTCAAGAATCTGCCTTTCTGCATATAATGAACAAACTCTGCACACATGAGGGTCCTCTGACAGCTTTTCCTGGATCTTTTGTGTTGCTGTAAGCCCCTGTGCAAGCAACCTGTGGGAAATGTCACCCTAGCAGATGTGGATACTGCCCTATCTGCGTTGTTAGTACAGAGCGAATGGTTGCGCAGGATAAAAGGCAGAGTAGTACGGGATTTTTCCAGCCCAAACTTCTCAGAAGCCTGATTTTTCAGAGTAGCTGAGGCTATGATTATGTGGATGCATTTTTAAGCACTGGCAAAAGCAACTCCTGCACCTTCCTGTGCCCAATCAGCCACCAGCCGCTCCTTCCCATCCCTGCGCCATGCTCCAAAAAAAATGTGTCAAAAAAAAAATGTTTACAGCCATGTGGTAAGCTGTACTAGTGAATGGGGTATACATTTGAAATAACCATTTTATTTTTACTTATTTTTAACCTGGATCTCGTTTTTTGATCCCATTTGTTGCCCCAAAAGCTACTTGGGCATGACTGGAGAGGAGATGGAGGGAAGGAGTTGGGCTGCTGAAAATGAGATCTATACATACCACTGTTACTGTTAAAATAAATATTTGGGTGACCATGCCAGATGTCAGTCATTTTGTTTTTGAAATGCTCCACATGCTCAGCATTCCTCCAGAAGACCCTTGATGTGACCAGAGAGGTGAATGGTGGCAGCACATAGTTCACAGCATATTATGGGGAAATTTGCTCCAATCTAGTCATACTGCAGCTCTGAACAGTTGAATCCCTCCGTGCCATACAGCACCCAGTGACAGGGAGCCCTCAAAAATGAGCTACATGGCCTGTGGAAGTCAGAGGTTTCTGCCCAGTGCTTCCAAATTCCTCAAAAATATCTTGGTAAATATGACCTTGGTGACCTAAAATACAGTAGTATTTTTTTAATTAAAATATCTTCATTGGAAACAATCTCATTTTACTGCAATCAGCGCTGAGATTAGAAAGTCCAATGTCATTTTGCAATATGCAAAATGCACATGTGGGTCATGACTAGTTGTACATTGGGAGTGAGGGCGACTCTCATGCAAGTTCAAGAGATTTTTGTAATATAGGTTTTTTGAATGCTGTAGTTTAAGGTTGCCACATCGAATCAAGGTGCTGTGAATGTGGGTTGTGTTGAGCAGGTGTTCAGAGGACTGCTTGGGCTTGTTGATAGAAGATGATTGCTTTGAGTAACTGGGGTGGGTTTTTTTGTGTTGTTTTGCATGGCGTTTAGCAGCATGTGGAGCTGCTAAAGAAAAAGTAACAAGATTTTTTGTTGTCCTCTGTTTCTTTAGATTATTTACAGGTCTGAAGTGACAAATAGAGGATCATTGTGGAATGGCAAGCTTTTGTCCTGGCAGTTTTAAAAAAGGAGAGGGATGTGTGTGAAAAGAGAAGGGGAGGGAGTGGGAACAAAACGTCTGACATGTAGTTAAGGTATTACCATCAGACATTTCCCTAAAAGTCCTTGAGTGTGCTCTCTTTCAAATAAGTCTGGATGATAAATCCTTCTGGGGCCAGGCAGACTTCAAAATTGCATTTCGAATCCAATATTCCATAAAGAGCACAGAAATAGTAAATAGTCTAGTTTAGAGTTTGCTTTTTAATCATTCAAAGCTGTAGTAAAAATAACTTTGTATTGTCAAGTTGCGCGCTCCTCTGCTTTTGTACTTGTCCTCCTCTGAGTGCTGACAGGTCACACTAATGGAGCTCCTGGAACAGCTCCAGACTTTTCACAAGCAGTTAGGAGAAAAAAAAAAAAAAAAGGCATAAAAATTCCCAGAGATATGATCCCCTGCCTGGGTCACTTATGTCTGTCTAGTATGAGACAGATACTCTGACACTTGTGAGCAGGATATGGATAACTCTGGATTTTTGTTACTGTGGAATAAAAAAATATTCATAGCTGCATTTTGGGCTAAGCCTTGTAATTGAAGACAAATAAAAAAATATATATCTATAGCAAAAATATGGGGAAGGAGACATTTACTTTGAAAACTATTTGGGGGAATATATGTATAGACACATTTTCTGCATTTGTAGATACATACATGCCCATCCATGTTTCTTAGAACAGATTGTGCCTTGGAAGATGAGTTGTGCGTCTCAGGGCAGGGTAATGAAGGATCTGTCGCTGGTCTTCCTAGGCTGGCACACAATGATTCATGCACCCGCACTGCTCCGAGGAGTCTGTTTAGCAGGAAGAGAGCAGCTGCTCTCTGGAGCAACGACAAGTGCAGGACGTGCTGCCCACAGCCCATGGGAGCCCCCAAGGGAGGCCGTGCACGGTGCCCCGCTGGGTGCTGACGCACTCGTTGTGCTCTTGAGTGCTGTCTTTGCGAGCGCGGGGCCATTGGTGTGCGCTGGTTAAGTCTGCTCTTGACTCTGGCTTGAGGCTACACGCCAACATGAACAGATGAAAATCATAAGAGTGCCAAATGTCTGTCAGCAGTGGGGTTAAAAAATAGGCTGTGGCTCAGATTCCATTCTAAAGGTCATATTACTTTGGGAATGCGTAGATTTAGGAGAAAAAAGAAAGTGCACTGTGAGCAAAGGGGTAGGCATGTGGTGCTGAGAGTGAAGGAACCTCCACAGAGTGGGCAAAGAAGAGCCACCGCTACAACTGTGGTCAGTTTGTTGGGGCCCACAAGTGGAGAGCACATCTGAAAGATGCATAGTGAAGGGGATAGGAACATTTGGTGGGTTAAATCTGCCATAAGAGGCACTGTGCAGCCCCAGTCTGTCTCCTGCGTCTTAGCAGCACTGCTGTTCCTGCCTCCACAGCCCTTTCTCCTGGGCCTGCGCGTGACCTCCAGTGCCAGCTCGTGCTGTCAGCTCCCGTTTCCCCAGTTCTGCTGTAAGGCAGTTTCTGCCTGTCAGGGATAATGAGGTCAGCGCTGTAGATCCTTCTGTCATCATTGCTCTGCCTGTTGTGAATCACCAACCGCTGTTGCAGTGACTTGTTGCAGTGAGAGCCCCAGTTCTCTTCACAACCCTTAGATTCTTCTCCTTTCCACTCCTTCTTTCTCTCTGGTTTGAAAAACTCTGTAGCGGAAGTCGGAAGGTTGTGAAGACAGAAGGCCGATTTTAGCCATGTACAAGCAAATGCAGCTTCTGTTTCTTGGGCGTTATGTTTGCTAACTCCAGAGTGAGTTTAGCCTGTAACTGGTGCTATTGGAAACTGTTGCGGGCAGACTTTGCGTGTTTGCTTTCAAGGCAGCTGTGATAATAGCAGTCTCAACAGTTGCTCTTTCTGGGTTTTCTTTACAAAAGCGTTTGCTGTATCCGTCAGAGAGATGACTTGGCTCAGGGATGTTGCCTCCATACGAGGACAACGAGGTAATATCCTAGACTGCTCTGGGCATTGAATCCGGCGCGTCCTGGTGCTCTTCCGCAGCCCATTCAGTAGATCCAGTGCGGGGCCCCTGTCCATGACCTGTTGCTCGGGCTCTCTCCCAGCTTATGTAGCTGCTTGGGGACCTTGGCTGAGTGGTAGCAAAATATGTGACTCACATGCGCTGCAGCACAATTGCACCGGGATGTGTTTCTGGACAACACGAAATTTTGCAGAAGAGGGTTTAGGCAGAGTGAGCTCTAATATCTCTTGTTAACTGCTTCCAGGGTTTCCTACTCATATATATGGAAAAGATGGTAGCCTTAAGCTCCTGTCCTTGAAGTCAAGCATGCTTTGTGGGCTTCCCAACACTCTTGCAGGAGCAGACTGTGAGGCAGCCAGCCTGTTGCATGACAGGGCATGGTGCTCAGCACTTGATCATGCCATTCATCTGCCCTGGGGTAGGGAATCTCCTTGGGAAATGGATCAGAAGTCAGTCTTTTTTCTTTCTGCAGTACTCTACTGTCTTCTTGTTCCAGTGTGAGTGAATAAGACGCCAAGTGGCAGTGCGGCATCTGTAAGGGGCTACTGCCTCTGCACAGAGAAGGTCCAGGTTCTCAAGGGCAGGGGCTCCTCTGGCATCACCAGACTGCATCAGTCATCTCCCTTTTGCAGAGTTCAAAACCTCTCCATCTGGAAGAAAAAGTACTCAGGCGTATCTCTGTCATTTAAAGCACGCTTTGATCCCTTCAGTGTTCGCTGTGCTGCAGGAAAAGGGCAATCTGTGCCAACCTTTACAGTGCAGAATTTTATGGGACAGGCAAATCCACTTGAGTTTTAAAAGCACTATTTTTCCCTGGGCTCTCACCCAGGAGTTTAATATTCAGTGAACCAAAATTATTGGATCTGTTTTTTTAAGAGTGTGGCATCTATATTAGCAATCAAACCCACAAATTGTGCCTTCTGATTGAACTCTGATGACCCAGAGCTTTGTGTAATTGAGACTGAAGCATGATAAAGAGTTCTGTTATGGCCTCACATATTGATCAGTCTCATTTAAGTTTCTCATGGGACCTGTACCACACTAGGGATGATGGATTGTGTTGAAAGCCTGATAAGCTTGTTTTAATACAATATCTCAAGACTCCTAGAACAGAGGCAATTATCAACACTGCATGTTTCCCTTTCCTGTTTTTGATTTGAATGGTAGGTAGTATTTCCTACATTGCATTTTTTTGATAAGGGAAGTACAGATAGAGTACAGTTCAATTCCACTGCCCACAGGTAAACTGCCCCAAAATTCTAGGCTCTTGCGCTGATAATTTTGGGTTGTTTTTTCCTAAAATATCCAATATTTTTATCAAATATTTTTAATGTAAATATTGTTGGCAAAAAGTCTCCTATTGTAACTCTGGCAATCAGCATCTTTATTCACCATTATGTACACTCTTTTCAGACTGTATTTATTTTAGACTTTCAGTTACGAAAAGGAAGTTCAGTGTTGCTTCAGACTTTTTTAGCTTTCCAATACAAAATTTTCAACACTGTAATTATAACCTATTTGGTGCTATTTTGTGTTGCAGGTGTTAAATTCATGCCACTGTTTAATTGGCAAATGGAAATATGTGAAGAAAACATGAGAGCAAATTGCTATGTTTAATTATTTGAAAGCTACGTTTAAAAATAATGATGTTATTAGGTTAATGTTAATTATTATTATGTTAATGTAAGGTTAGCACCTTACAGAATTGTTTTTCTTAGGTAATAGAAAGAGTTGCTTTATGTTTTGTTTGTTCATCACAGAGCATTTATACCGTTTTGCACCTCCTACAGTCTTCTCCAGTTTCTTTTTCCCTTCACCCATGTTCATCTCATTAAAGAGTGTAATTCTCTTCATTAATGCATAGATTGGGAGTCATTAGCAACACGTTCAAAGGAGTAATATTTGGGAAATACCTGTTTCTAGGCATAGATAAAGGTGAAGGGTGAGGTCTGAAATAGCTGGATAGGTAAGTGGATGGTACGAAATGTAATTCTACAGACCATAAGCTAAATTACATAACCTACTCAAAATCCTGTGTTGCATGTTTGGTGCTTCCTGAAAAGTGTCACCTTATCTGACTTTTTCTTGATGCCTCAACTTCTAGGTTCGTTTATCCACATGAGAATTAGGGTTTTCATTACAAAAGGAAATTTTTAGCACTGGTAATTGTAACTTCAAAATGTGACCTGAATGTTTTTTAAGAGGTGAACGTATATAAAAAGAAAAGTATTTTAGATCCTTCAATATCCAGGAACAGTCTTAAAGGCATAACTTATATCCCACCTTTGCTGGAATTTGCAGTGCTGGAAACCACATGAATATTTAATGGCAGCTGGCTGGCGCTGTTACTGCCCTCTGCTCTGCTGTTGGCTGTCACTTCTCTCCTTCCAGCTTCCCACGTTATGAGAAGGCAGCTGGGGTATTTTAAATTGCCTTCAGCAATGATTACTTCAGATTAATCACCTAATCTTGCAAACATTGGGCGCTGAAGGAACAATAATGATGTGAGAAATCCCATGAACTCATCTAATATTAAACATATTCTGAGTTCAGCACTGCGAGCATACTGATGAGACCTGATTCATTCTTACATGACGGAGCCAACATGCCCTGGCTTTGATTTCAGAGGCCTATAATCATAGAATCATAGAATCATAGAATCATAGAATCATAGAATGCCTAAGGTTGGAAGGGACCTCTAGAGGTCATC
>JAWLRI010001063.1:6372769-6402901 GCA_034781795.1 Crypturellus tataupa
GAAGATGATGGAGAGCGGCTTGGCTATGACGTCCGCCAGCTCCCGCAGCACTCTTGGGTGCAACCCATCAGGGCCCAATCCTCACTAAATAATCCTCACTAAAAGGATGCAATTCAAAGTGATAGTTTAAATGTCGCAGAAAAGCAGGATTAGGTGAAGTTACAGTGTACTTCAAGCCTTGATTTACTTCCTCATTGCTTAATTTGGCTGTCAGCCCCTGTATACTAAACACTTGAACCATCCCACAGTGCCAATGAGTGGAGCCTGCTTCTTGGGTAGGGGGTGTAATTGAGATGGTATTTTTAAGCTCGTTATTACAATACACAGCATGTACAGAATAAAACTTCGAGGATGTACAATACTGAGGGAAAAATAAGAATTATGTGCTTCTAAAATGGGAGAAAGATATAAAAAAAAATTATATAACCCATGGGAATGTTCCTTGGTCATGTTTTTAAATAGAATCTTAAACAGTGTGACAGTAACACTGTTTATTGTTAATATTAAATCATAATGATATGTCTAATTGATGTCATTCACTAGTTTTGATAGCCGAGATCCTAAAATATTTTCTTTTTTTTTTCAATTTCTAGGTGCGGAAGTGTTGTACATGAACATGTCAGCATATAATGAAGGCCGACTTCAGTCCTCTTTCTGGATTGTTGATAAACAGCACGTGTACATTGGAAGTGCCAGCCTAGACTGGAGATCGTTGGGGCAGGTAATTTAACAGAAAAAGGAGCCCTATGGAGAAAGAGGGTAGAGTAAGGAACAAAAGCTATTTCTGATAGCTTGCTGGTAGAAGGACTGTCATGGTTTTGATTGCTATTCTGTGTTGACAAAAAAAAAAGTTATACTTTGGATTAAATGTTATATATATATATATATATATGTATGTATCAATCTGTTGAGAAATTCTAGGCAAATCAAATAGTACTAGAAATCACAGAGTTGTTTTTAACTAGTCCTACAGAACTTCACCTAGATAAAAACTGCTTTTGATTTCACTGATGGTTTTGATAGTTGAAGCTTGCAAGTTCTCACTTACTAGAAAAAATGATAGTGAGTGAAGCTGCTGGGAAACCCCACCACCATGGAAGCTCTTTGCTAATATTGTGAGCATGACCTAGTTCTGTGCCTCCCTTTAATCCGCCATTTGAATTGAGAGAAGCAACAGTGGAAAGGATTTCCCGATGGAGATTGGGTCTTACCAGGGATACTGTGGGGCAAGCTGTTCTCGCTGAGCTTGAGGGAGGGATTTGTAGGCACAAACTTCTTGATGATTGTAATGCACAGCAGAGTGGAAAAGAAAGCAGTTATTAGTTGCAATGAAAATATGCTTTCAAAATTGGAGTAGAATCTCAGAAATACGTGAATAGATTTGATAATTTCCAGAGAGTTCTGTAATGAAGAATATGTATGTTGGTTTTATGAAATTTTTAATGGTTATTTTGAGCTAAGGGGTTGAAGATAGGAATAAAATTAATTTAACCACTTTAGTAAAGAAGAAGGTAAAGTCCATTCATCTTTACTATTCCTATGTGTATTAATTTATTTGAAAGATAACTTTTTTATAGCAGCTATAATTTGAATGTTTACATAGGAATCTGGAAAACTGGTAGAAAACAGGATGTTTCTTGTGAACCAGAGGGAAAGTCTTAGCCAAGAGGATGTTGTATTTTTAGTCAGAATGAGAACATATTACTTGAGTGTTTGGACTGTTTAGAAGATTAAAATCATGTATGTTGTCCATACCTCATGAACTGAATGAGGTTTCTTTGTCATAAACAAAAAGGAGCTCCTCACAGATGTATTTATCTTGTAAATAGCTAATACTACATTTTAGTTTTAAAGGCTGTTTTAATATGAGCTTTGAGCAATGATGATAACAGTAAGTGTGAAGAAAAGAAGGGTATCTGCCACACAACTTATTTGAAAATATTTTAATATTTTGTTTGTGACCTCTCTCACAGAAAGAATATGACATTAGTCTTTTCATAGTAAAGTAATTCTTGCTTCATATGGCATACCTATATTAATCCTTGTTTTATGGCAGTTGTTTGCAGGTCACTGTTTCAAAAACAATTCATTATTTTTAATCTTATTTGTTTGTCTTGTTTTCTGGGTGCATTTGGAGATTTTTCCATCTTACTGTCTTGTAGCTGTAACTACATAATGGGAAGATGAAGTCCAGAAGAGCATTTGTACAGAATAAAAAGAAATGTGTCCCATGAGTTTCAATTAAAGAGAATATGTTCTCAATTAGCTGAGAAATATACCCTGGGATTTGAGAAGAGCCTGAAAAAAATTAGGTGCTTGGCTCCTTTTGACATCAGATTTGAGTATCCAATTCCCTTACTCCAGAGGTTCGGGTTAGTAAATCAGGGCAGCTGTCAAAACGCTCTCATACGCTGTCCTAAAATAATCATCTCTCTTGAATTTTCCTTTTCACATGAGAGGCAAATTACGCACAGAGCTCTGTCCTTGCCCCAAGTACTGTCCTCAGGGCTCAATGCTTTGGCAGGCACAGAAGACCTAATCTTAAAACTCCCAGCGAGCCAAGTGCTCGCTGAGGACACACGGGCAGCCCTGGCTCTTGCCACGGGAGCAGGAAAGAGTTCCAGTGGGAAAATCCCCACGGGGAGCGTGTGGCCCCATGCTTCCCCGTTACCTGATGGCGTTATCTGCAGGACGAGGGACTCAGGTGACCATACTGCCATCAGTCACCTACTTTAGGTGCTTTAAAGACCTGTACGTCTTTGGAGTGACAGACCAGTGGTTACTGAATTGGCGAGCTGATTGAACTGGTTTTTGTGGATTCTGGCAGCAAAGCAGAGGATCGCGTGCTTTGACGCCGTTCTAGCAATGTGTCCTACGTGCAGCCTGCCAGGCACAGCAAGGGCCTTCTTGCATCTTCTGCCAAGCTGTCCAGGACGTGTTGGTGACCCTGGAGCTGTCAGTGCCCTAAGATCTGTCTACACGTCCTGCTGCAAAGCTAATTGTTTGAGTTCATCCAGGCTGGCATCTGTGAACTAAAATACAATGAAAAGCTTAAGATCATAACTGTGCGCTGTTGCCATATCTTTTTTTCATGCCTCCCCCTCTGTTTTCAACGTATGTTTAGAGCTTCTTCCTGAACCTCCAGGCAAAGTTCCTATAGGACCAGCTGCTCCACTGCAACAGCAGTCGCACTAGAAGCACAGTGGGTCTCCACAGTATTTCCAAAGTTTCCTTTTGAAGATGCAGCAAATAGAGTTACTGCTGCATTAGCTCTCCTTTCCTGGCTCATATAAATGCATCTGTCCTTGTAGCAGGCGGCAGGCTGGAGCCACAGTAGAGCCGGGTGCCACTGCTCCGTGTTCATCCTGCTGCAGCCAAAACTGGGATGAGCCCCCAGCAGTTGCTTTTGCCTATAGAAGCTACATGGGTGGTAATCCCTTCCTGAATGGTGGTGTTGATAAGTAGTAAGAGCTGGGTAACTGGGTCTTACCTGGTGACAGGCTTGTTCTAAGGGAAAATCTTGGTGAAAAAAATACTGTGACACAGAGCAACTATACACACAACCTGTGGTGGGCTGGAGATTTAGCATAGTCTGATGGTGTGTTCAGGTTTTGCTTTTCAGGTGTACAAATCAAGTGAGAATAAAAATAGAGATTTTTCATAAATATTTATAAACTTATCTTAGAAGTATATATTCCTTCTCGTAAGGGTATAGGATAAAGACTAACGAGACTAAATATGGTGTGTGTGCAAAAGGTTTTGTGTAATTTTGGGGTGCTTTGGGCAGCTACTCTTTTTAAAATGACACTTGTTATAATCACATCTGCATATACAATATATGTCTTTCCCCAGCTAAAAGTACTGCTTGAAAAACTGTTTTTTTCCAACCATTTGCACCCTTACTTAATTAATTATATACAGAATCTGTTACCACTGTTTCCTGTACAACTCAAACACTAATAATAAATCACCATGCCTTTAACGTGGAATAAACCGTTTTTTATTGCAGGGTTAAAGGCATGGGACTGTAACAAAGGGAAGCTGTTTTAGCTGTTTGTGCTTTTTACAAGAACAGAGGAGCGTAGCTACCTGAAGGTCTGAACACCGCAGACATGAGTTATGCATGCATCAGAAAGAAACCTGTGTCAGGAGGGTTGCGAGGTAGGGCATAAAATCCCTACATCTCCATTTTCCCTAGCAAATATGTTTTCCCCTAGCCTGGAAGACTCTAGATGAGCCTATCTGAATAGGTTTATATTCAAGTGAAAGTGCTAGCTAAAGGTCGCACAGGCAATCTGTGCCAGAGCTGGCAGTGGAGCCAGACTCCTTTAGATTTCACTACCTCGGTTAAAAATAAATCAAAGAAAACTCCAACAGTTCCAAGCTTTGCAAGATTGAACAAAAAGTCCCTGTATGCTGCCAAATGCCTACCTTGTGCTATAGTCTCAGCCCTTACCCTTCTCATCACTTACCTGCTAGGGCCTAAAGATGCAGAAATGCTCATGTGTGACAGCAAAGCTCAGGGCAGCTGAGCACAGTATAGGAGATGTATACAAGCCTTCCATTGTGTAGATTTAACTGTATTTTATAGCTATTTTGTCCTTCTGCCGAAAAATATGAAAGAAATGTTAGCATCATTCTTCTGTTGGGAGTTTGTGTCTAGAGCTGAATAATATATAACTGCTTATAGCTTCGCTGCAAACAGCATCAGGACATTACATATACCACGGTATCAAATTTGCTTTTACAGTCTCCGAGGAGAATTAGTAAACTGGGTGGTAGAAGTCAATCTCGTATGAGGTTTACTGAGTTGTATTGCCGTTTCTTGACTTGTCATCCGTGACGAGAAGTGGTACTGGTATTTCCTTCTAAAGGAAACTTTAAATCTACTTTTAAAGTAGATTTTATGCATCAAGAAAAGAGATTTTTGTGTGTGTCTCATATTACTTAGGGAGTAACCTTTAAAGTTACATATATCCTTGTGCTTTCATCGTCAAAGTTTTAGTACGAGTCAGAGTCCCAGCTTCAAAATTATGCATGAGGCTGGTTGCATTGTCTATTAGTAAGTTTGTTTAGCACTTCTCATTGCAAAACTTACCTCAAGCTGTCGGCAGATTTTCCAAAACTCTGATTATTTTGACTGAAATAGTTTATGCCAGTTATCTGCCTTGGTCTGAAACCAAACCCTGCAGGTGAATGAAAAATATTGCTTAGCCTCTTTGAAAAATGAAATTAACAAAACATATCTTTTTCTTTTTATCCATAGTAAAATATTTTGATATTTTTTTTCAATGTGTCTAAACTTTGTGTCAGGTGTAAGATTTTTGTTTTTTTGTTTTTTGTTTTTTTCCCCTGTTATTGTGAATATACGTCAAACATTACATACTCTGGGAGAAATCATACTTGATGCACGCTGAGCAGGCAAATCTTATAATATAGCAGCAGGGCTTCGGAGAGTCCTTTCCTGCCCATGGTGCTGCGTTTCCTGGGTTTTCATATGGTTGTGCCCCTCAACTGGTAAAGGCTTGTTAAAGTGGGAATATCTTAAGGGAGGGTACCAAGAGGATGGGACCAGACTATTTTCAGTGGTGACCAGCAACAAGAGACAGTGGGCACAAACTGAAGCACAGGAAATTTTGCTGGAATTTGAGGAGAAAATTCTTGACAGTGAGGGTGACAGAGCCCTGGAACAGGCTGCCCACAGAGGTTGTGGAGTCTCCTTCTCTGGAGATCTCCACGCCCGCCTGGATGCCACCCTGTGCCACATGCTCTGGGTGACCCTGCCTGTTAGACTAGATGATGTCCAGAGGCCCCTTCCAGCCTCAACCACGCTGTGAATTTGTGAACTAGGAGACCTGCCTTATGCTATGAGACCTCAGAGCATCTTTGTGAGAGAGTCAAGCACGGGGCTCTGGACTGCTGAGACTGCAGTGGGAGCAGACGAGGACAGGGTGGAGCTGAGGGATCAGAGACTGATGTGCGTCCGAAGGGATGTGGTCGCTCAGGCTTGAAGCTGGGACCACAGAAGGCAGCAGCAAGGCCAAGAGTTGGTGAGTGAGGAGGACAGGAACCTGCAGGATGTGGTGAGGGTGATGGGGGTGAGGCTGGGGAGAGGTGGGAAGGAGTAATGGGAAAACTCCAAAGGTCCCATCCGACCTTACCCGTTCTGTGATTCTGTGTAACTGAGACTAGCTGGATAAGGAAGTGAGGTGGGATGAACTGCAGGGTAGACTTGTTAAAGTGAGAGGCTGGAGAAGATACAGGCGGTGTGAAAGTTGCGGTGTTGCTTGGGAGGGAAGAAACTGTGTGATGTGCCAGAAGAGCAAAACTAGGTCTTGTCAGGCAGCTCCGGACAAGAAACAGGGAGCTGGGGCAGAAAAAATTGAGTTTGTGTAAAAAGACTGAGCACCAGCCCAGGAGAACTGAGATGGGAGGACAAGAAGTGCAACCTGAGACGAGGTAGCCATCTGGAGCCGGGAGCTGGCCCGGGAGTCAGGAATCCAAGGAAGAGAGTGGGCAAAGATGGCTGAGGTTGAGGTGGCTGCCTGGTCACTTGGGGACGCTCCCCTCAAGACATGGTAGTTTGGTCACCCGTTCCCTGCTATCAGAAACCACTGATACCACCAGTGGCAGAGGGAACCTCCCATCTGTAATCTCTTAGGACCCAATGCTGATTTTGATCCAGCAGTGTACAGATTTTAAAAGACTTGTTTTTTTTGGATACTTTCTGGTTTCAGGCATATTTCCAGAGTTTGTTAAAACCTTTACCGCTGCTGTTTTCTCCCTTCTTCTCTCCTCTACTTAGGACACTATCAGTTATAAATGTGCTTAATGAAAAAGTTGTGCTTAGGAACTTGCTGCACTAGGGCCTTATCAATGAGCTCCTATGATTATTTTCCCCTTATACCTCTTCAGTGTATTTCTTATTCCTCTCATCCTGTTTCACTTCTGCAGTGGTTTGAATGAGTGATGTGTTTTCTACCAGTTTTGTACTTTTTTGCAGAGTTTTTTTAGTTTGTTTGTTTAATTGTTTAATTTGTTGCTCTTTGTTTAATTTGACTCTCTTGAATCACTCTTTCTGAATAGGTAACTAAACTGTTACACTAATAATGATGGTTTCCTTAATTTTTTTCTGATCTCCTTTTACATTAATGGCTTTCCATGTATTGACTTTCCATTTTGTCATCACCTTCTTAGGACCAGAACAGCCAGGGTTTCTACGTTTTTCTTAGGTAATTCATGAAGCATTCTGAGTATAAGTATAGAAAAAGATAATCTTTATATTGATTTTTTTTTGCTATTGTCTTGTAAACTGATAAGAGGGGAAAAAATATAAAGAACTATGAGTCTTCCAAGGTCTTACTGCTTTTCTTATAGCTATTTTAGCTCATATTTTTAGCAAGTGTGATGTCTCCACTGGTTGTCGTTAATAATTTCTGACTTTAAAATTCCTCTTGAATTCCTTTTTGTAAGATCTTCATAATGTATTTTCAGTTTTATCAGCTCAATGAAAGACTTCTAGAAAGGCAGTCTCTCATTCTTTGTGATGCAACGATCTTCCTTGGCTTCAAAGCGTGATTTAGTGGGGGCTAGAGGACACAAAGGATGAAGACAAGATTATAAATCACATTTTAAACTTTTTATTTCATGTAGCTGGTCTGTGCAATCAGCACAACATACACAACTGATGTTCCCCATAGGGGTTTTCACTCATTACCATTTCTGAGCAGACTTTTCTATAACCATTGAAGAAGCCAAGCAGTATATCTGTTGGGCAACCTGCTTAAGCCCATATTTAGGTTAACAGCGCGCTGAGGTCCATTCTTACTCAGTGAAAGGCATGTAACTGTGCTGAAATGTTTGGCTGAATAAGCATCAGTCAGACCAGCATCGCATTAGGTACCTACACTGTACCTGTTATTTGAATTAGTAAAAAAAGTGGTAGGGATGGTGCTTTATTCCAATTTCCCAATTCCTTGACAAGATAGCCTGTTAATGTACTAAATTAAATAAATTGATTGTAAAAGAATTGTTACCATCCTTAATATTAATGCACAACACAATGTAACAAAAATGTGCCATGTGTTTCTTTTCTTCCATATCTCCTCCAAAGAGTTCCAGTGAAACCTAAAAATATATTTTGCATATTAAGTTTACTAAGGAGCACGAGATTTGCTGCACAAACTAAACCTTTAATCAGCTTAAAATGCACTCCTGGAACTCCTCATGCTAACAACCTTTTTGGAAAAGTTTTATTATTCACACAGATGAATAACTGTATCTATGGGGCAAACAACTGTGATGTATTAGTTGAATCATTTCAGCAAAATACATTTATGTGCAATAAATACCCAGCCTGAGGAGAATTCTGTTATGGAAAATGATAGAAACAAGTAAAGTTAATGTGAGTGTCTTTGCTGGAAGCTGAATGAGGCTCATGTTAAATACTCTTGTGTTATGGGTGAGAAGTGAAAAATGTGAATGCTGAAAGGTAGACTGAGAGAGAGTTGGCCTCATTAAGGTTATCTGATCAAGCTGTTTTTCAGCGCAAAGAGGAGAGTAAGTAGAGGGGGGAAGGATAAAAATGAATGTGGGGTGTGAGGCTTGTGGGACTATGGGAAACCTTCCAGGGAATGTTTAGAGAGAGCCATCGTGGAGGAATAGAGAGGAAGGAGGTATAAAAAAAAAAGAAAAAGAAAGAAAGTTTGGTGGCCTTTAAACCCTTGATGGTCAGTACACTGCAATCTAGGCTAGCTTCTTAATTAATCATTTCTTAATTACTTTCCTTGTATGTCACTCAGCCCCCTTCGTGAGCGTACTGTCAGGTCCGGGTGCTGGGGGAGAACCCGGATCAGCAGCTGGATTCAAACCTCGGGTGATGGGGACTCCCGTGGCCGTGGTGCCAGCAGCTGGGGCACAGGGTCCTCTGCTGGCTGGAGAGGAGGAAGGGGACTCAGCTACCTGCGCTGAGTCTTATGCGAGTGAAATGTAAGAGCAGGTAAAATGTGTACGAGTCTGGGATACCTGCTCAGCTTTGCCTTAGGGTTGCCTCCTGCCACGAGGAGGACTGAAAAAGTAAGTCCTGTTGTATTTACCAATAAATTTATGAAGAAGTATTAATTCTCAGTAAGTTAGGCTTGGTCTTACGTGCAGAGTTCTTTGACCTTGCTTCTCCCCTGAATTGAGGTCAGGCAGTGTTTTGAATAACAAAAGTTAATCCAATCATCTCTGTTGCATAGGATCAATGTGTTTTGTTCTCACTGCCTCTCAGCAGCGCCTTGGGGCGCTTTTTAAAACATCTCTTGTGATGGGTAGGAATCTGACAGGACTGCTAAACACTGGTATTTTATTAGCAGGCAATTTCTTCTCCATCTTCAATTCATTCCGTGTAGGGGCTGCTGATTGCATCTGCATAAATTAAGGTAATTAGAAAATTTGATAAACTGTCCCAACAATATCAAGTAGGAACCAATGACATGTTTTATCTTAGAAGTTCGTTCTTCACTTGATCTTAAAAAGTGTATATATATGAGAGCCAAAATACTGTAGAGGAGCACCACTTTTATAATTGCATAAAATATACTTAACATCTCTTAAGGATTGATTCTCACAGTATATACAAGTTAGAACTATTAGGAATTATCAATTACATTTAAATTTAAAGAATAAGAAGACAGTCATTTGCTTATTCTGTTAATTAAATTGATGAATCTACAGTGAAATGAGTTGTGAGATGTTATATAGCTATCAGTTTCTATGCTGAAAATATTTATTAAGCATCTGTACACACAGTAGATAAATTATACTTTTTTAAGATAAACAGGAATAATACTTATAGTAAAAGTACACTGGATTATGAAGCTTGGATTTTCAGTTTTGTGAAGTAATATTTCAGTTACTGCAGCAAAAGTCTGCTCTGTCAAAAGATATGTACTTTTTGTGCATGCAGATTTTAAGTAAAAAAAACAGTTAAACAATATTTTCTTTGTTTTAATATGAATTAAAATGTCATTATGTTCAATATGAATTGTTTTAGGTTTTTTTTTTTTTTTTTTTTTAGACTTATCTGTAATAGAGTTTGCAGCATGTGGGCTGCAGGATTACTCAGTATTGCTGCTTGGCTGCACTAACACCATAGAGACAGGTCGGAATTGGATTGAGAGATCCCGGGGCTTTTAATTTAGTTGTCCAGGCTCTCCTGCTTTGTAACATCACAAAAAGTAGACTAAAGCAGTCGGTAGGATTCATCCCGACCTCCCTGGCCTCCTCTTGTCTCAGTGTACCAGTGACAAGTAGACACCGATGAAATGTAACCTCCTTTTCTTCCTGCTCTCTTCAAGGTGATAAAAACTGGGAGATGGGCACAGTATCTCCAGGTATTGAGAGCTGCATCTAAAAGGGTGCATAGCCCTTTAGTAAAAAGTCTTATCTGAAATATTGAGAAGCAGCGTGTGGAGGAGTCAGAGCTTAGGGCAGCACTTGGTTAGCAATGCCACTCATTTTATTCTTTTTTCTCTTAGCGCCCGTTTCTGAGATGTGAATCAAAGCTCTCCCCAAGATCAGGAAGCTCTGTAGCAAACATGATCCATGGTTCTCTTTTTGTCCTCCCTGCCTTCCGACCGCTGTGAACAAAGCCTTTTCTTAATCTGTATCCTGAGAAAACTGTGTTGTTTATTTAATTTTGTGATCTAGATTATTCTCCCATAAAAATAATGACACAAACACTGAGCTGCTCTACAGCTCAAATACATCATGAAGATCCCATTTGTTTGCAGCTTTGTAAAACTCTTGCTATAGCGGAGCCTCCTCTCCAAGTTGATCACTGAGACAGGATCTGGACATTTGTGATTTCTGTTAATGACAGTCGCATCTTATCTTTACAGAACTGCACAGAGTGAAGGGTACACTATAACCTTTTTTGAGCTTTTTATCTAAATGAGCCTCTCAACATTATGAAATGGTGCATCTGGCCCTTTTGAGATAAGGCTATTTGACATTTAGGGAATAGACTTTTTTTCACTCAAGTAAAAGTTTTCCTGAGAGTTTCCCTTTGATGTAATGTTTTTCTAGTATGAACACCAATTATATCGCTTCACATGCATTTTAGACCATTGCCAGTCATTACCACCTTAAGCAATAATTTCCTTAATTTTTGTTCCGTCCCTGAACATTGTGCTGTTTACTAACAGTGATATCTGAAGTGTCCTGTAACTGGAAATGAGGCTTTTTTAGCTTGGCTGTCCAGCAAGGTTCAAGTGAGAACTCATGGATAAATTCTAGCACTTACACGGAAAGTACCAAAACCTGCAACAGAATGCCTTTGTGGTGTAAATTCATATTGTGGTGTGGTTAAATTCATATTTCTGTGTTAAATAATATCACTTATGTATTACAGAGAATAAATATTCAGTTCTAGGCAGTTGTGGTTAGCAATATGATATAATCCTGAAAATGCTGGTGCTGCTAATCTCTTTGATTTCTGCAGGGTTATTTTCAGGACTACCTAACCCTTCTCCAAAACAGTAGGCTTTTCTTTTCCTTTGGTCTCTTGGCAGGGGGCAATGTGTGGGAGGCTGGATGTTACTCTTGGAAATGTGACAGTAACCATTTATCATGCTGTAGGGGGGATGTATTTTTGGAAGTCTGATGTTTTATTCTTCTGAGATAGGCTCTGCTGTATTCTGTGCTATATCCAGTAAATCAGAGCAAACAGCACTGCCCATTAAGCTTACTGTTCTTGAAATCCAGTATTTACAAATGAATCTCAATGGAGCCCCTGTGATGTTTTGCCTCTTGCCAGCATTGCTAGTGGGCAGAGGGATGGCTGAAGCCAGGAAGGACGGGCTGGCCTGGCTGTTGCACTTGCTTTGCTTTTGTAGGCATCTCTGCTGCTGCCAGGCAGTGGTCTCTGCTCTTCCTTCCTCCTGTGGGATTTCTGGTTTTGTGATGAAATGAGTGAAGACAATATGAGGCTGTATATTTTCCTTGCTTTTGGTGCCAAAAAGACTTCCTGTGCCTCCCTAGCTTTTCTAATTTCTCAGGATACAGAGGCCATTCCCCCTTCCAAGGCATTAGGTATTCCCATTTATCATAGCCCTTTCTCTCTTACGCTGCTGCCATGTGTCATTCTCACATTAAGTCTTTGCCTTGAGTGTAAGGGAGGACAAAGCATATCTTGCTGCATATTTTTATCTGATTTCTTTTGACTGTAGGAATATGCACACTGCTCCATCTCTGACCCCTGAGATTAGATGCCTATTTTCTTCTCTGACTATTTTCTTTTTCATGGGTTGTGAGAGTTTTGTAGAACAGGTTTAGAACAGGTTTACCTTCCTTGGAACAATCAATAATAAATTGTGTAAATCAATAAATAATGAACCTGCAGACTAAAATGATGGAATATCCAGGTTGAGCACGTAAGCTCATTTCTTTCCAAAACAGCATGAGATATTAATGTAGTTGGATCTCCACAGTCTGGTGGAAAAGGAAAATGTTCTTTCTCCAGGAAAAATAACCTCCTAATTATTTACTTGCTTTAATACTTGTCCATGTCCTGCAAATAACTAAGTGTCGTAAAGGATGTTACAAAGAGAGGGCCTCTAGTTCTGTTCCACCATGAACCTTAGATACCTGACAAGTAATATCCTCCTGTTAAGATTATCTGACCTAATATTTGGATGGGTTCTTGACATGTTTAGGGAACTGGAGACGTGCAGGAATTAAGTGGCAGAACATACATTGTGGGTGGTAGCACAGAAAATACAAAATCATCCAGAGGAAAGTGTGCAAAACTAGAGAAAACTTTAAAGGCTGGTGTCAGGCAGGCAGTGTGGTTACCACACATCACTGGTAGGAAGTGTTGTAGGAATTTGTACTCTAGAAATAAGACTTAGTAGCCGGAGAGGTAAGCTACTGAAATGAGCAGAAACTTTTTTGGGGATTCTCCCAGAACCTGCAGCATAAATATGCACTTGGCATTATTCTGGCCCTTAAAAAAAAAAAGAAAAAAGGAAAAAAAAAAAGGCAACGGTATCGGTCACAGCAGTGAGAATGATTTCCAGGCAAAATTCTGCAAGGTGCATCCGCAGTGAGCAGAGCAGAGTGCTCAGATCCAAGTGGGAAAGTCCTCTGTCCAAACGCACTGGAACAGCGAGGGCTGCTGAGAGGCAGTTCCTGCAGGTGCAGGCGCTGCAGCCCTGTGCTTGCTGGGGCAGGACTCGCTCGCAGGCGCCCTGGGATGCTGGGGGCGGCGGGTTGTGCTCGCAGCTCTGCCCAGCGGCTCCCTGGGCCGGTGGCTCCCGCGAAGCTGCTCTGGGGCTCAGCGCTCTGGGGCCGGCAGGCCGATGGAGTCGGAGGTCTTAGGGCCACTGTGGGCCATTGCAACCATTCTGATGGTCCTTCACCCACGCGTTTACCCACGTGTGTAGTCCGTGCACCCGTGCGCTACCCATGCAGTCCATGTCCAGCGGTGGCAGCATCCGGCTCAACAGCTGGTGATAGTTGTGAGTAATAAGTGACCTTACACAGGGGTGAGGATGGCAGTAAATCCACTGCTTTCCCAAGAATGTGATTTATGTTGCACGAAAGAGAACTTACTGGTTAAAACCCAGCTGGATCTCTGCGGGGGAGCTAATGCACCTCAGTCCATGCTATCATCTCCCACAAGAACTAGCTAGCAACTAATCTTGATCAGAGATGCTAATGGATGGAGGCAGCTTCCCCTCAGAGGGATGTGGTTATGAGAGTACCCCATCAGATGAGTCTTGTTCAACTAAACAATTAAAATAACCTCATTAAAATAATCATGAAAATGTATTCCCGGTATGATGCCTCCAGTGGTTCCCCCCACGCATGCACTTGGCATTGCAGATACCTTCTAGACAGAAATCTGCATTCAAAACTGCCTCATCTCCAACAAGGCTCCCAAATGCAGCAACCCTGTTGCCTCCCACTCTAACAGTGAAAATTTTCCAGGGAAAACTGGAATTGGAATTTTCCTGTGCAAAAGATGTAGTAAATCATGCAGAAATAAAATGCCATAAATCTCCATGAGTCAGGGCAAGGAAGGACAATCATTTCAATCATTCTGTGAAAGGAGTAATAGGTCTGCAGTTCAGTATAAAATCTCATCTTTCTATATACATAAGTCATCAAGCAGAACAAAATAGATTCCAACAAAATGTTCCTTTCATATCAGTGTACAAAATTAATGGCATCTCAAAGCATTTTCAGGTTTTGATGTTATCTTTGTAAGCATCAAGGCCTGATTTGGAAGTCATCATACAGTTGCCTTTTCTAACTTTTCTAAGTAAATGTCAGTCACGGAAACAATGAAGTCATTGATGTTTGCATGAAAACTGCCTAGGGCAATTTTTTTTATCATTATTTAAGAAAGGTGTTGCATGGGCAACATGTACAAATGGAAATGTGAGATGTTTATTCAGAAAATTTCAGAAGTAATGAGAACTCCTGTACTGGACAATCCTGTTTATGTAATCAGTGTAATGATTTATTAGGCAGTTTCTTTGAATTTAATGGTATGGTAAATTTTATGGTTATGTAGCAAATTATTTTGTATATAGCTCTGTTCCATAACCACTTATAAACTCCATGAGCAAATATATATATATATCTACAGTTTTGTGATGTGCATTTTATTTGTTACAGTAATGTACTGAAAAATTTAATCTCAGTTTAAGCAGGAATTATGTAAGCGATAAAATTTTATCTTCCAGTTTTAAGACTAGATGTGAATATGAATTGGAGTGACATGCCAGATATCTTTACAGGTATTTCTGTGCTTTTCCTGTAAAGGTAAGGTTGTCATTACCTAGTATTGCAGATGGAAACGTCATTGAATCTTAAAATTGTCACAATTGCTTTATATATTTCTTTCTCTTCATTCTTTTCAAAGTTAATTTGTGTGAGAGATATGTAAGTAAGCATTGGGCTGACTTTTGTTAGCATACTTGATCTCTGGCAGTACTTTTGTTTCTTGCATAGGGGCTATTCCACAACATTATGTAGAAACTGAAAACAACTTTTCCATGCACAAGAGTAGTATTTGCTGTGTTCTCCTACATAATTCTCCTGTTTCCTGTTATGTTCTCCTGAGAACATAATTCTCCTGTTTTCCACGATTCGTCAGCCATGACATGCATTCCTGCAGTTTGTTCGTGGAGGAGCGGCTGGTTTGTGGCTAGCCGGCACCTCCAGTGCGTGCACGGAGCACACGCTTGTTGGGTGGCCAACAGGACATCGCGTGTTGCTCGTGTACGCTTCTGCGAGCGAGACATGGACGGGGGCATTACCAAGGTTTATTGCTAGGGTCAAGGGGGACAAATTTGATGTATTTAATTCCAAATTCTCTTTCTAGAAAGTTATATGCAGGACCACCTCTTTACAGGAGAGTTTGCTTCCATAAAGAAACAGCCAGAAATCCTTTAGATTATTAAGGTGGCTACTCAAAATAATAGAAACAAAGAGCAGTTATGGATTGCTTAAGCAGATTTTGTGTACGTTAGTCATTGTTTGGGGCTGCCTGTGTCATATATTGTTAAATTACTATATCTATCTCGGTTGTATTTGGCCCACCTTGAGGCCCTGCACACTTTGTTTAATTGAGGTTCAGTCTACAGTTAGTCAGAGGCTGTGGCTGTCTGCTTACCTCAAGGGAGAGCAAAGGTTTCTAGGAGGTCTGCTCGGGTAGCCTGGCAAGGCAGAACAGCTAGGGCAGTGGTTCATGGGCAGCGGCTGCCCCAGACTGTCCGTAGCGCAGGGGAGCTGCCCCTCTGGCACCAGCGCCCACCCATTTCTCTGGAGGAAGAGCCACGGCGTGGGTTGGTAAGGTTTTAAATAATGCATCCACCTGTTTAACTATGTGCTGTTGCATTTCCCCGAAGGCCTCAAAGTGCAAAAGCTTCAAACAAAATGGACACTTCAATAACAAGGGTTTATGCATAGGTGTAGCCCATATTCTGAAGTCAGCCCTTTGCATGTTTGTCTCGGGGTTTGTGCAGCAGAAGATGTGTGGGGGCTGCCCCTTGCGGCTCTGTTTGGGATGAGGAGACCCGATGCTAAGAGCTCGTGCCACGGTGGGGTGTCAGCGGGGGAGGAGGAGAGGCCGGACACCCCCGTGGGCCAGGCTCCGGGCCAGGAGAGGCGGACGGAGCAGCGGAGGGATGTACGTGCCTGCCTGTGGCGGAGGAGACTGCAGGCCTTTCCAGAAGCTCCCCATCGCCTTCGGATCGCTTTGTAGTTTCTTTTGATTTTTTACTGATACAGTGAATTGTCTAATGCCATTTAAGTGACCCTGGCACTGGAAGTGCGATGGGACCTGCCAGCAGGGAAATGGAGGCCAGTGTTGCATGTTCCTCGTCTCTGCAAGCAGCCGTTTCCTTTGGTACAAGGAACAGAAACTGTATTTGAAAAGAAAAATGGAATCAAATTAGAATTCACAGTAATTAGGTTTCCTACAGTAAAACAAGAAATAAATCAAACATGATCCTGGGAAATGGCTCCTTGCGGTTCCAAGTTTGCTTTTCCCCTGAAGAGAAAATTGAAGTAACACTTGTGCTTGCCTTGAGGGGGTAATGAAACTGTAAACTGAGAAGTCATTTGTAAATGATAAATTAGCCTGCGATTATACCAAGTGATATTAATTATGCTGATAGAGTATAGAGCAAGGAATTTTTAACTGATTCAGTTCTGCTTTCTGGCTTGCTCTGACAGCGGTGATGCATCACGCTTGCTTTATTAGTGAGCACCATCATGAGCAGTAACCAAGCTCGTGCTTGTACTCGGAATGCTCTGCTGGTTCTGCACGAACATCAGTTCAGAGCAGTCCATGGTTTAAAACATTTATACAAATACATTTGGTTTTTGCAGAGTTTTCCATATTAATAGAGCAGATGGTTGAAAAATAGTTAGGTGATGGGATTATTTTTTAATACAGTAAGGACATTGGAGATTGTTGTGCTTCTGTTTTGAAGATTAAATGACAACTTCTACCTCACAAAGGTAGAATCTGCCATTTTACAGAAAACCCCATGTCTACATGTACGTCTACCTTGCGTTGCATCTCTGTGACATCTTTCAGCAGAAATTAAATGCTTTTTTTTCTTGTTCAGAGTGGTTTCCTTGTGATCAGGGTGCTATGCAAAATAATCTACTGGAAATAAGGAGAATATCACTACTCTTGACCTGTGGACCGGCAGGAAAAGAAACAGGACAAAAAAGCTATCAACTCTTAGAATATTTGCCCTTCCTTATTGCAGCAGCTTTTTACTACTAGGTAATAAAAATGTACTAAGTTGTAACTTCCTTGGCACTTTTATTCTGCAAGAACTGCATACTGCAATCTATCAAATGTACTTTCCAAGGATGAGAATTAAAGAACCGTGGACTGATAGTGGCTGCCAAGCCAAATGCAATTGATTGATTGATTCCGATGGGGCACGGCCAGTCCAGTCCTTCCCTCCCTGCCTCTTACTGAAAGTGCATCTTGGCTTCATACTGATTATCTTTGGATGCTTAAGTGACATTCACTGCAAGTGTATCAAATGCATTGCCTCTCTCTGGTCACGTATTTGGGTTCATTTCAGCACTACGCCTTGAGTGATAGTTTTCCATTTACAGTGAGAGGATCAAGTTTTCAGCACAGGTTGAGAATGTATTCTAGTGTCAAGTAGAAAAGATTTTTTTTTTCTAGTTCAGTAGAAATGCTGCCTGACAAATATTTATTTTCAAGTGACTTAAAATAAGAATGAACAAAAATTATTCTTTGACCTCAGGCAATGAGCTGTGAGGTGGGGGGAGGTGAATTCACTGAGAAACAAAAGGTTGATCAATTGGAAGAACTAAATATCACAACAAAGAACATGGCATATCAGAAACATTTACTTATCTTGGTAATTTTTTCTTTTTCTATTACGGTAGTTTTTTGTAAGACATGAGCCCAGCAGAAAGTCCCCATCATATACAGATTTCAAAGCTTCCTTTGGCAGTGTAGTAGTTTAAATACCCTTCCGTGAATTTTGTCTTAATTTATATGTTTTGTATGATTTTCATACTGTTTATCGGCTGTATTTTAAACTACGTTTGGACCTTAAGAAGCCAAGAATACCCTATTCGTGGTATATGTATGGTGTAAATACCATACATTTGAAAAAATATTATTATTGCTCAAACTTAAGAATATTTTGGGCAAAGAAACCTACCCAGTAAAAGAGCTAGCCCCAGAGATAAGTTGATACATTTGCAGACTGATAAAATCTGCACAAAGGCAGGAGCTCTGCCAGGCATGGAAGACATCTGTGTATAGGTCTTGCAGGGTGATTCAATGGAGGATGCTCTTTTTCAAGTGCACTAAGGAATTCTTCCTTGTACTAAAAATCAATATTTTCCTCTCTAGGCTCTACTTGTTTATTTATTTATTTATTTATGTAGTTTAGCTTATTTCTATAGCTTGCACATCGTTTATCTTTCGTACAGTGAACCATTTCCTGGGTCTTGTGTAATCGTTCACTTCTCTGGTGGTTTAGGCAAGCAGTTACTGGCAGGAAGACGAAGGTTGATTGAATAGCCATGGATGGCTGCTTTGCACAAATGTTAATGGCTCTGCTAAGAGTAAGGCAAAAAGCTGCCCTGTTTTCTCCTCCCTGAAAAGAGCATTCATAGAGCTCTTCTCATAAAAGTCGGAGAAAAAAAACCTTTCATTACAGGACATGAAATTTTCTATCTGGAAAGCAACTGATTTTCATCTCAGAATATTCCAGTTCTGTTGTGCAGCAGGCTCGTTTGTGGCTCTTCATTTCAGATTTATCTTCCTTCGTTTTATTAAGGTTTGGATGTCTTTTTGAGACCCTCTTCACTCTATTTTTTTCCATGATGTTTTCATTACTGTGCAAGTCACTTTTGAAACACAGTATGAAGAAATACTTTCCTTGCCTCATGAGCTTTTGCCCTAAAGGATTTTACTATGACAGGTATCTCAGATGATGCTTAGCTGCAGGTTTCAGTCATTGCAAGTCAGGGAGAAATACTCAGATTTCAGTTTTTTCAGTATAAAACCACTTTTTCTGCCTGTCCTTTGAGATTATTAAAAAAAAAGTCCAATAACAGCAGCTCTTGAACAGTAGTCTTTTCCCTCATCTAGATGACATGCTGCTTCATACTAAATCTGTCACTAGCACATCTTGCTGCCCACTCTGAAATGCCTTCAGGATGATAGACTTCATAATTAATGGAAAAAAGAGCAGTCTCTCCTCACCTCGAAGTATGGGGATAAAAATAGGCTCGGGGGGAAGATGCTTCTGAAACAGAAAAAGAGAAGTTAGTCTCCAAACCAGCTCAAGTTGTTTCGCAGGGAGGTAGGAGGCTGATGGCTTGTGGCACACACCTGAGCACTGGTTGTGTTGTTTGCACTTAAACTGGCCTGTAACGAGCTAAGAGCCGTGTCTAACCTGGTTTCCTAAGGAAATGAGGTCTGTATAGGAAGCATGTGAGTCACTGGCTGCTTTCCTTCAACATCTTTGAATCTCCTTTCCAGGTTCAAGACCGTTTGAACTTAAGTTCATAAAAGCTTAATGAACATAGGCGGCTGGGTAAAGAGGATAAATGTGTCCTCCCGGAGAGGAAGCCGGACTGTATCGCGCACCAGGGAATGCACATTGGGGAGAGCTTTTATCGGGGCTGCAGAAGCAGGGGACGCTTTGATCAGCGCCTGCCTCCGGAGAAGCCGCCTGCGAAACGCGGTGCCTCGGGAAGCCGGTGCTTGTTACTGCCCTGTAAATGCATCTTGGGAAACGACTTCATTCCAGTCTGCAGTTGGAGCCTGGTGGGGGTGACTGGGGGCCCTCAGGGACCTTTCCAGGGTGCCACGCTGGCCCCTGCCCACTGCCCCTTCCCAGGGAGGGGCTGGTGGCCGGATCCGGGGCAGACGTGTGTCTGTGAGGAGGCATAAACAGGCACCGTCAGGCAGCAGCTGATGTTTCGTTTTACGGTCGGACTCTGCAGGAATCCATAAAAATGGCACTTAAAGAGATTAATGCCAGGGGCCTCCACCTTGCAAAGAAGCACAGAAGGGATTGTAGTTTGTAGGCAGGAAGGCAATGAGTAGCCCTACCCAGAGGCAGGGAGTTCGCAAGCCCGACAGGTTCTGGTGTGGTGTCAGAACAGTGTTTTATCCTTGCTTTTAATGGAAGGGATAGACTGGAATAGTAATAAAGGACTGATAAGTGAAAGGAAGACTGTAACCGTGTAATTATGTCAGAATCTACTAGCAGCCACGAAAGGCTGATGAAAAACCACATTATGCAGATGCGTGTTGCAGAATACCATTAGCGAGTGCTTTGCAGCGGCAAGCCCGGCAATTTCCGAGCAGCACTGGCAGCACACAGTGAAAGCAGAGGTAATGTTTAGTGTGAAATATTTGGAGATAAACAAGTGTACAGGGGACAGGGACAGTCTAAAACTGGATACAGGAGGATCCTCAAACATATCAGCACCCAGGAGAAGGGCTGGCGTAGGGGGGAAGTTATTTTAAATGAAATGTTTGACTGGGTTGTTGGGCACAGCTTGGAATAAGTTACATTTATTATAGAAACATTTTTATTGGTTTATCTGTAAAATGAAAGGCTTCAGTGCAGTAAGCTGTATTTTCCAGCTATTTAGAAATTACAGATTGTTCAGGCTAATGGAAAAAATCTAAATTAAGTTAGAGAAGCTTGCAGAGATTTTTTCATTTAGGCACTCAGATTATTAGATGGCATTGCTGTGACTGAAATTGTTTGGTAAACTATTTGGGGAATTAGATTGTTCATGGTGGCATATTCTGACGTTTTGAGTATTTCCAACTCAACGACCTGAGGAAACTGTGACTTACCAAGTTTCTTTCCCATTAGACTAATCTTTCACCCACCAGAAAATGAGAATAAAGGTCCAGTCCAGTTCTATCCTGCACTTCCCTTCCTCTTCCCATTCTTGCACAGAGCTTTTTATCCGCAGTCAGGGAAGGTTATGCAGGAACAAACTCAAAGATAAGAGTGTCCCTGCAGGCTTTACAAAATGATATCTTCCTTCCAAGAACTATCCCACATGACTGTGGAGACCTTTCTCATCTAAGGAGAAAAATCAAAGCAGATTTTAAGGAGCCACTGAAAGGATGTGCATGCTGGAGAGTTCATATGGTCCTGATTTTCTCAGTGCCAGGTCCTCTGAGACCTGCTACCCATGGAGCTTGCTTACAGAAGAACAGCATGGATCCTTTAAATATTTATCCTGCATATTGTTTTCCAGCAGATACATGGAGATTTTCTTCTCACTTTAGTTTTAGAGATGGCTGAACCAGAGTGAAATGCAGATAGTGAGTGTTCAATAGCATCTGTGCCCCCAGCAGTGCTTCCGAAGCCATTACAAAGTAAAGGAAGGGAGAGTCAGTTGTGAGCGCTGGTACACTTTGTTCAGGGAATCCAGGCAATATATATATTTTTGGTGAAAATATATCAACAAGTGCTAAGTGTGATAAGTGAAATCTCTGCCAAATTAAGTTTTAAGATAGTCAGGAGACATGCTTTTAGTTAAACACACTGGTAAGACTATGAATCCATACAAGGCTCCGGAATTATAATTGAGGTGTTAAAATATCTATGTTTACTTGGGCTATTTATTCTCATCCTTTATATAGGGAAACAGTGATGCTCACAAAATGCTTTTCACAGAAGAATACAACTATTTCTGTTTTTATGTGTGAAGAAATTGAGACCTAGAAATCTGAGGTACCCTAGTTGAGGCACCCAAGCACAGCAGTAGCAGAGTTAAGAATGACTTTTTCTCCTACCTGGGCGCACTGTATACTCAACTTCGCTGTTTCTAATGGCACAGTAAATTTGTCTACTGATACCAAGAAATGTCCAATGTCCCCAAAAATGGTGCCTCTGCCGAACGACTGTCACATCTGCATTGCGTCCATGAGGGTGCATTGCCTTCTACCAGGACATATCCTGAGGAAATACGCTGTACATAGGCTCCATGGCCACTTTAGACTTTGAAGATCTAGCTTATGTGTTTGCCTTTAAAATAGTACTGTTAAGAATGTTCTTGCAGTTGCTGGTAATACCTCTGAGGACGAGGTAAGCTTTGGAAGTTACCCTTCAGACACTGCTTATGTGCTCGCTGCATTCGTCCTGACATCAGCAGAAACACCACTAACGATACAAACTTTAATTTCACAGATGAAGGAGCTCGGCATCATCGTATACAACTGTAGCTGCCTCGTCCTGGATTTACAAAGGATATTTGCCTTGTACAGTTCATTAAAATACAAGAATAAAATACCTCCGAGTTGGTCCAAGAGGCTGTATGGAGTGTACGATACACAAAATAAACTGACCCTGCGGCTGAATGAGACCAAGTCGGAAGCCTTTGTGTCGGTAAGTCCGTAAAGAGCATCTTGTCCTGTTTGCTGGAAGGGCGGAGGGAGGGAGGAGAGAAATCTTAATTATCACAGCAGATCTTTTGAGGGACCTGGAAATCTAAAAAGTCTGCTTGCTCTTCTAATATTATCTGGTTTGAATAACTGAGCAGTGGGTTAGGTAGTTTGAAAGGTTATTAGTTTGAAAGAAAAACATACAGAGATATTCATAGTTCCCTACATGAAGTCCGTCACATTTTTGTGTTCACCCTGACAGATACTGGCTAGTGAAAACAAGTTTATTTCTGAATACCTTTGCTTTCATGTTCTGTATTCTTTCTTTTTTTTTAAAGTTCCTCCGTTTTCTTTTTAAGTTGCTGAGAGAATCTGTGGCACACAAACCCTTTAGAGTTAACAGGACAGTTAAAATTAACAGTACTGCTGATAGAAATTACTCTTAGTGCAAACATATATGGTGTAAACTAAACCTGTGCTTAAGCATTTCTCTAAATTGACCTATCTGAGGAAGATTCACATCGCTGCTAGGTATAGCAAAAGAAGCTATAAATATTGCAGATTGTGCCAGGGACTGGAAACTCGGGTACAGAGATAAGGTTGCTACACTTGTCACTTACACAAGACAGAGCTTGACGGGAAGTCTCACGCTGCTGAAAAATCTAATTGTTCCATTCTCTGATGAAATAGTCATTTCTCTAGGTACCCTTTTGTGGGGAGGTCTGTAATTGAAAAGTTTAAGAAATGTGTTGTCTTTTCCTACTGCGCAGAAGAAACAAATCAAGTTTTTTCATTCTGATTTTGATGACATTGTACCTGCGTGTAGCTTGCGATGACTGAAGCTGCTGTGGAATTTAATCTGTGTATCATTCTTTATCCTTTCTCTGTAACTTTCACCACCTTTCTCTCACATTCAGGAAGCAACAGGGCAGCTCTTCAAGGTAGCTCATTTATTTACAGTAGTGGACATAAGCGAATGATTTGAAGTAAATGAATTGTTTATCAGACACCTAAAATGACATAATAAGCTTGCCATCAAGACTGGTATTTTTTATCAGTATGTTTTGTAAGGATTAAACCTTTTCATCCTGATCCATTGAATACATTCATACTTCTGTAGTAAGTACAGAAGTATCTTTTAAAATAAGTATCTTTTAAATGGTATTTAAAAACATTTAAACTTTAAAGCTGAGTTTAAGCTTGAAAAATACATATAGATGAGAAAAAGAGGAAAAAGGAAAATGAAAGAATGTGGTATATCCCTACAAAAACACTGTCTCTGCTTATGTTTTATGGGTTGAGAGGGCGCAGTTCTCTGTCTTAGCAGTGATGCCGCAGAACTAGAAAAAAGATACACAGGGTGATAGAGATGAAGAAAGATGGAGTACTGTCCCTTTTGGAGGTAATTACATAAGTAAAGAAAGATTTAAAATCAGGACTATCATGAAGGCGATAAAGTTTATTTACCATCCTGAACAACACAAGGGACAACAAAACGATGCTTTATAGCCGGTTAAATCTAAAATAACACAAGGCACGTAGCAGGCTGTGCAGTCACAGGAGCCTCGAGCACAGGATGCTGCTGCAGACGTGTGGTTATATGGGGTTATATATTGCCTGACACATCGTGAGCCTCACAAAATGCACATGTCCACGTAGTTCATCTGCCACAATCAGCGGAAAGGGGTGGCTGTTTTGGGATGAAATGCATGAAAATCTGAAGGTACCTAAAACAGCCGGGATTAATAGCCCTCTGAAGAGACGTGTATTCCCATTGATTCTGGAGAGAGGTGTGAGGACTGACTTAAAACAGAAGACAGGTTTTTGGACACTTAGCTAAAGATCTGTAAAATGAATCCCACCCAAAGTAGCTGCCCTTCTTAAAAGCAGCCTGCAAACTCCTACCCCTTCAAAGCATCTGATAGGAAATGGAGAAGTCCTGCTGCCAGCCCTTCCTGCAGGGCACCAGCAGGAAAGGCTTCGCAAGGCCGAGGGATGTGATGCGGGCTTCTAGACAAAGACGAGCAGAGAGGGTCTCTACAAAACTGCCCTTCTGCAGTGTTCGCAGTGTTCACTTCCTCTCTCTGATTTCTTTTCTTCTTTTCTGTGCTAGAGGAAAGGCCTCTTGTCTTGAAATTCCGCTTTGGAAAACAGAAAGGAGTTGCTCAGAATCTCAGATCAGCTAAGTCTAACTCTGGGAGGTCCCTGAACTTTCAGTCAGAGACAGTTTAATACTAGACTATCATCAGGAAAAAAAAGAATGCAGCTTCTATAGAGTAACTATATGAATGTTAAGCTTGAGAAACGGACATGGATGAAACTAAAGCATCTCTACTTGTTTTGATGTTGTGGCGCAAGAGAAAAGAGAACCTGCTCTCTCTGAAGACAGGGACCTGGCACTGAATTGGTGCAAACCGCTCAAGCTGTCAGCTCCCAATGTGTATATAATGCAAGAACTCACCAGACACTCACGAGCGTGATTTTGCACAGCCTGCAAAGCAAGGAATTGTGTATGGCCATTTACCGTGTGTCAGCAGCAGTCTCTGTTCTGAAGTCATCAGGGAGCCCCGCTGGTGGGGCGAGCGCGGGGCAGCTGCCCCGTCTCCCAGCCCTTCTGGCGGTGCCGAGCAGCGGCGCTGGGAGGTGCCGAAAGGGCCACATCGGCAGCCTTGTCTCTGGAAGACGAGTGTCCGATGAGGATTTGGGCAGGACGGCAAGTGTTAGACACTGAAATGTCCCAAAGTGTTTAGTGAGCTGAGGGGTCAGCTGTTCCGCAAGCCGACGAGTAGAGCGCCTGAACACAAGCGTTGAGAGAGCAAATCTCACCAGAAATGTTTTTTCTAAGTATCTTTTAAATATCTTTGGTTCTCTGGTCTTTAGTATAAACTCAGCTGCAAAAGAAAATGTGTAACTTATTTCATTTTGCAGTTGTTCTTTGTATAGCATAAAGCTTGGATCCAAGAAAATATTAAGAAAGACTATGCAGATAAGATCACAGTGCAGTATCCTTTTAAAAGTCACTCAGATAATAGACATAAATTATGTTTAATATAATCATTTTACATTTGTTTCTTGAGTCCAAACTCATTGTTTGGAAATATATTTCACTTTCAATCTTTCTGTATAAAAACCCCACACATAAAGTCATCTTGTTGTTGTTGTTGTTAGTGTAGTTGGGAATCATGGATATATGGTTGCTTAGCAATAACACATCTTCCAGACTGGCAAATAAACACAGGAGGGTTTGGGGTCTTTTTCCAGTGCACAGGAATGCATCTTGCATCCTGATCTTGAAATCTTCCTACTGTTAATTATTCTAACTACTTTCTGACTATATTTGCTTGCAGTAAAAATAAATCCTAAGAACGCACTGTACTGGGGGGAAAAAAGAAAGAAAAAAAGAAAGAAAATCTGTCCCTGAAAAAAAAAAAAACACTAAACCGGACATCAGGATGCAAAGTAAACAGATAGTAAAGGTGAGATCGAACAGCAATAGGGAGGCAGTAGGTTCCAGAGCAACTGGCCCCCGCTTTGACTCTATAAGTTGCCTTTAACAACCACTGCTCCGAGTTGGATGTTGCTTTCGAGCAGCCTGCAGGAAGCTCCTCTGCCCTGTGCCGCTCTGAGGGGAAGAGCAGAAGGTGCTCGGGCTCCCTTCTGGGTGCAGGGTGGCTGCTCACGGCTTCCCTTGGCTTCCCAGACTTGGCCTTGCTGGCAAGCAAGGGAATAACCTATTGAAAATTCCTAAATACAGAGCAGAAAACTGAGATCTGAGCTTCTCGCTGACCAACTCAGTGGTTGGTATGTTGATGTTTATATATAAAGGTAAGCTTTAAAGATAATTTTCTTGAGAATCTGCAGCATCTCCTTATCACAGCGACATTTAGCAGATGGTGACTTTGCACAGTATTTTAAGCCAGATTGGCGTAATAAAAACTTACAAAAACTTGTTTCTTGATTGCAAGTCGTAGATCAGCTTCACTGTTGTAAGAACGTTAATTTTCCTCCATTTAATAGTAGCCAGTACTGTAACACTCTGGAACAAAAATTTTCTGATATATAATTTTTCAAATAAAGCTGCTTTGATAGCATAGGATGTTTTCAAGTTTGTGATCTCTGCCTTTTCCCACAATTATATATAAATGAAAAGCTCTCAACAGGAAATTGAGCAAATAACTCTGATTTGCAACTTTGTATATTCTAGCAGGACAGTTAAAGGTTAACAGTTTCTACTAAAATATCTAATATTGCCTGCCAAAATGGGGAGGATTGGGGAAGGAAAAAAAAAACCTCCGCATATTTTAATTGCAGTATTTGAACTTTTGCCTTCACAGAATTCACCTAAACTCTTCTGCCCAAAGGACAGAGTCCTGGATATTGAAGCTATATACAATGTTATTGATGATGCAAAGCAGTTTGTGTACATAGCTGTCATGGACTACTTGCCTATTGTCATTGACACAAATGCTAAAAGGTGAGTGTCCATGTCCAGAACAAGCATGTTTTCATACTGCTGATAAGGTTTACTGGACAAAATGAACCCACAGGAGATTATTCACTACTGTGGACCAAATTTCTTGGGGCCCAATTCTGCTCTTATTGAAATCAGTGAGAGTTCTGCCATTGACTTAAATGGGAGCAGAATTGGGACCTAAGAAGACATTTCCAGTTTGGGGTCCTAAGGTTTGGATCTGTCTAACGAAGGAGATCAGAACTTGTCTAGTCTGGCCATCTGCAAATGACTGAAACTGAGGAATACAAGAACCTGCCTGTATGAGAATCCTCTGTCTTACACTGATATATTCAGTGCCTTGATACCGAAGCTCCTGGCATTGTGTGAATATCATACAGATACTTGGTGTGAGAGAGAGCGAGAGTGTGTATGGCTGTAAACGATAAATAACATTTGGAGCTCTAATACACAGTGTGGGAAATGTCATAATTTAGCTGAAATCTATATACATGAAAATTTAAATTCTGCATCTTACACTTTATATCTCTTTTTGGTTAACTGGGGGTTGCTAAAAACAAAGCCATATTTTTATTACTCATGGTATATGTATGGAAAATTTTTAAAAAGTGCTCATGACCCTAAGCCGGCGCCACAGTGCAAAGGAAAGCCCTTCGGCTCAGAAGGCTGGGTGAGCAGCCCCTGCTGCTCCTGAGCATCTAGTACAGCTCATCAGTGCACCTGTGTGCTCTAAAGTAAACACTTTTAAGCCAAACTAAAAAGTCTGTTTCTTATGTACTTTCTTCCAGATTTTATTAATAAAGATGGAGAAGTGGGTTTGATTGAAATTTGTTCAAAAAAAAAATGAAAGGTTTAGGTTAATGAAAGGTTTAGAGGTTTTTTTTTTTTTTTTGCCATGAAAGCTTCATGCCATGAAGCATTAAGATGCATTATTTCCACAGGAGTTTTTTGAATGAATTTATTTCATTTGGCTTATATCACACTGATAGAATCATAGTTTTGTAGGAACCCCAGAGTTGCATCTTATCCATCCTTGTCATTTCTTGTTTATGCTGTCAAGCATCACCGTATGTGTCGCATTAATTCTTCCTGCCCAGACCTGCTCCCACCCAAAGTTTGGGAACTGAAACCCCCCATTAGTGGCAGTGAGAAGAGCACCGTGGAAGCCGCTGTTCCCGAAGCGGCAGTTTCTCCGGTGCTCAGCAGGAGGGAAGGCAGCCTCCTCCTCGCACAGCCCGACTCTGGTCCCCACCGAGCAGTGTGGACACCCAGCGGGGAGCAGTTCTCCTTCCTCCCGCTCAGGTGGGCAGTCCTCAGCCTGTGTCTGCCAGCGCGGAGGGAAAGCGAGGGCAGGGGCGGACTCTGTGCCCCTCCTTCCCTTGTGTAACCAGCAGAAAGTGCTTCTCGCCCCGCACTGGGCCGGGTAAGGAGCCCCCTTCTCTGTAGCTCCTCCTGTTTCTTTGACACCCAGGCGCTCCACCGAAAGGCATTGACAGAGGAGTAACATTGATGGCCGGGGGAGACAAGGGTTTTGTGCAAAGGTTTTGTATTTTGTGCAAGCGTGTAGGCAGCCCTCCCTCCTACAGCGGCAGCATCTCTGTGCGCAGCCATCTCTGTTCCCTCCACGGCTTTGGTGCAGGCAGAATGACGTGAAGGATGCCAGCAAATCGCACCGGTCAGATCCTCTTCAGGGGAGAACCACATTCCTTAAACCGCTGGAAAACACTGTTCAGATCTTTTTATAGTTTTCTACGCGATATCCAAGTTTGTCTGGATAAAAATTCACTTATTTTCTAAGATCTTTCAATGTACTGTATTCTTTCTCCACAGATACTGGCCATATTTAGATGGGAAGATAAGAGAAGCTTTAGTTTTGCGAAGTATTAAAGTACGACTTCTCATAAGTTTCTCAAGAGACACAGATCCCCTTACATTTAATTTTGTTTCGTCTCTCAAAGCTATTTGCACTGAAGTTCCCAGCTGTAGTTTGAAAGTTGTAAGTATAATCCATAATGTTTCTGAAATCCAAGATTCCTCTCTCCCCCCCAAAAAAATAAAAAGAAATCCCTCAACAATTGAAAAGAGTTCTATTTTAGTATGAAAATGTTTCAATTTCACTAAATAATAATATAGTGGACTAAATAATAATATAGTGGACTAAATTTAATCCTAGTAGTAGCAGACATAGAAACAAAGAGGAAAGGTAGATGATGGCAACAGGCAATCTACACTGTTGCTCATGTAGAGCTGGTCCTTCGTGGCAGTGTGAACGATACTTATGTCTGGTTTAAATCAGGTGCTAAGAGTAAATGTAAGTGTTAGTTTGGATTCATGTAAACCTTAAGTATCCATAAGTATCTTCTTTTCCTCTAATAAAGTACAAAGTACAAGAAAAATATAACGAAATAATGAACATTTCCTTCAGAAATATGAACAAATATTATGTAACCATATTATACATGCACTACAAGAAAGTGAGAAATGCCATATATGTTATGCTTGCATTAGAGAACAGAGTGTCTGGTAAGTGCTATTTTAAATTGATATATTCTTAGGAAATTGAGGGATGCTGGAACTCGCAAGCGTCTTGCACCATTTTTTTTTCTTTTTTTTTTTTGAGAAAATTGTACTAAGTAGCTAAATCTGCTAAGTTATTTTGACTTTTAAAAATTGATAATTAAAAAAAGCAAGTTTTTCTCTTCTACATAAATACTGTAGCTAGACTATCTTCAGTTACAAATACAAAGATAAGAATTTCTAGGAAAAAAATAGCTCACTCCAGATTTTAATACAGTTTTAATTTATAATGTATCTCACCTCTGTGCTGTGAAACAGCAGGAACTTTTGCATATAGGGTAAATTAGTGCATTAAATAATACTAGTCTTAAGATTGATTTGTTATCATAACACCTTAAGGCTCAAACTTTGCTGGTTACTATTTATGAAAGCACAGGCTTCGTCACAGTACTCATTTACTTCACAAAATATGACAGGTAGGTACAGTTTTTTTAATTTGCATTCCACTTGCACTCCATTCTCTTACCTGGTTATAGCTAGGATCAACGGGTAAATGTTTGTTTTTTGTTTTGGGGTTTTTTTTTGGAGGCAGGGGTAGGGAAGGGAACTACAACAGTTAACAAGGTAGAAAACAGGAACTCAAGGAAAAACTTTCTGACAGTGAGGGTGACAGAGCACTGGAACAGGCTGCCCAGAGAGGTTGTGGAGTCTCCTTCTC
>JAWLRI010001063.1:6403001-6414461 GCA_034781795.1 Crypturellus tataupa
TGCTGCCCTGTGCCACGTGCTCTAGGTGGCCCTGCGTGTGCAGGGGGGCTGGACTAGATGACCTCTAGAGGTCCCTTCCAACCTTAAGGGTTCATGCTTCCCTTTGGTTCTGCTTTGGGTATGAGAAAACATGAAGTCCAACTGAACAAAGTACAGAAAATACAGTCAAGTAAGGCATGTGTTGTATGTTTTTATACATAAGAAAGTTTAAATTTTAAGAGAAACCTAAGCTAGAAATTTTTACAAAGATTATACTTAAACTGAGACATTGAATGGTGGCAATTCAGTTTAAGTTGTCCTTGTACCTTAATGTTGCAGTGATTACTTCCTCATTTTCCATTTTCTTGAGGATAGCCCTACAACGTCTCAGCCTACAACAAGTATTTAATACCTTTTTCTTCCTTTTAGGTTTTGTTCCCCGTGAAAGCCTTTTTTCGTGGTTGTTTCTTTGCATGGAAAGAGCACTCCGGCCCGTGTTTCCAGGGGTGCCCGTGGCTTCCTGCAGGCCACGCGGCAGCTGTTTTCCAAAGGCAGGGCAGGGTATGGGGCAGGGTATGGGGCACGCTGTCGCTCTGGGGGGAGACTGCCCGGCTGCTGCTGTTGGAGGGGAGTCTGCACTTCCCCAGAGGCCTCTGGCCAGCCCAGCGGCAGCTTTCCTATTGCCTAAGTAGATACCAGGGCCCTGCAAACTCCTTATGCCTGGCAGTCTCACAATCAAAACCTGTAGCCAGTCCCCGTTTCTCTCACTTCTGACTTGGTTGTAAAGATCAGAAAGGCAGAGGACTGCAAAATACGGTTTCCAGATAGTCTAATTTTAGTGCATTTCTTTCTAGAAGCATTTTTTTCTCTTTTGCCATAAATATTTCTGGCAGCAACAAGCAATTAACAGCACTGAAGCCAGTTAGAAAGAGATTACTCCTTAATTAGACATTCCTTAGTATCTCACTATGGATTGTGGAGTCCACTTTAAATAAGCATTGAGGATTCATAATTATTGGATTCAACTGAAACCGTCCTTTGAGAACATGAATTCAATGCAAGTACTCTGCAAAAAAGACCACTGGGAAGTGCTTAAGAGGAAAAAACCTTTTATGGGAAACTAAATAAATGTTCTAAGTACATGGCTAAGCATCAAGTAGAGAACTGCATACCAGCCTTGTAGCTTATCCAGTGAGCTCTGTCCTTTGCTGAACTACAAGTCAGCATGAAATTAAGGCCTAAATTATAAGGGGTAAACTCAAAATGAAGAGCTCCTTAGCATGCATGTGTGAACTTCACGCTAGTATTCCCCAGGTTGTGCATGCTGTCTCTGTAAGTATGTGTTACCTGTGAGCCTGAATGTACAGTTGAACTCCAAAATGGGAATTAAAATGGGGCCTGCTCTGTTGCTTAGTGCTGAACAGAGAAAGTAATATACTCTTAAGGGCCCACAGAAAGCACAAAATAGAATCAGACTTAGAAAACTGGAAACCAGGAACAAGTAGAATGTCCCAGACACAAGTATTGCAGCACGTGCCGTTCGTGAGGCGCCAACCAAATCTATTTTGGGGTTATGCAGGTGTGTCCTGCTGTAAGAACCTTTCACTAATTCTTCAGACACCAGTTATACCAAAACAAAAATGTTCTGTGAAACCTTTCATGCTAAGCAATGATTTAATGCTCTAAAGTCCTAAAATAAATAAATAAAGTTAGAAAGGAGAATCAAATCTCAGCAAGAGGTACAATATTACCAACACAGTAACATAATACTTTTTTGAAAGGAATGTGTTGTAAAAATAATAGTATGTGCTGCTTAGTGCCCTATGATAGCTCACTTGCTCACCTAAACTACATCTGTATATTCTGTATATGTGGGCAGATAGGTTTCCCACCTTCCTGAATTGTCAAGGAGTTAAGGCCTTATCTGCTACAGCTGGAGAATACATTATATTTTTCAAGCCACCTCTCTTTGCCTGTCTACTATGTAGTGCACCCCAGGTTTCGTAGTTTTAATTTACAATGCAGCTCACCTGCCTCTGTGCTGTGCATCAGCAGGATGTTCTGCGTACTGGGTTGGTGGAACCACCACTCTTTACCTGCTTGCTAGGTTATACAAACATCTCAGTGTAACAACTTTAACTTGGTACTTCTATTTTGGACCATTTTTGCAGCAAGATACGTATTCTTTTGCTAAATCATGTAAATTGGGAAAATAGCTTCTTACATTGTTGCCTGGTACTAAACGCTTTTCCCATTCACCATCTTTAGTGTATTCCCTTCAACATTAGTATTATTCTCACAGGGGGTGACTTCAGCCTCCAAATGACCAAGGAGAGTTAACACAGTTAATGCAGTACCCTACGACCGCTCTCTTTCTTGCTCTGTTAGAGCTCTATGAGCTTTTTTACCTTTTTAGTCAAACACTGAAGACTGTTGAGAACGATTCAGATCCATCTCTGGGTTGCTAAGTGCATACCTTGGTTGTGGGTGTGTGTTTGCACAACAGTTCCTCAGGCAGGGAGCGTGAAGCTTTGATAGTTTATGAAAATTAACCCCAGCTAGCTTGTAAGCTCTCCTTCTTTAGCTGTAAGATCACTTCTTCCATTTCTCTTTTAAGTAATACTGAAATTGGTTGTTTAAAATGTTTAACTACAGATATGTTTTTCCATGTTGATCCAGTTTAGTTATATAGTTAGAAGTGAATATACAATATAGAACTCATCTAAAGAAGAGGACAGCCTTTACTAATGCCCTTATAAAGCAATCATTCTGTTAAAAAGTTTGGGTTGATCTACTTGTTTTTAATAATTTCTGTCTTTAATTAAAAAAAAAAAAAGACAAAACTATCCTTCAAATTTTGCTAGCTTTTGAATCGAATACAAAAATTAAACTGTGGAAGTTTAAAAATGCCATGTACATGGGTAAGTAGGCATACAGTAACATATGAAAGTTAGAGACTGCTGGAGCAGATCACAATGAACTTATCACAACTGTACTACATGACTACATATGGGTACTGAATTGTCCACTGAGCTTCTTATTAAAATTCAGGTGGTTGTGACCATGAATAGGGTAATATTGCAGCTAGTTAACCTGGCAGGCTATTACATGCTGTAGATCATAAGTGGAAGAAAAAAAAATCCCTGTTCTTAAATGACTAGGAATTGGTTTAAATATGAAATATGAAGAAAAAAAAAAAAAAAACCTTCTGCTTCTCCACAGAAATACACTTCTAATTGTAAATTCCTAGGGCATTGAAGTCCTGTTTCACTCTTAAAACAAAAATCTGTTTCATCACTTTGGGGAAAAACATATCAAGCCCAAACCAGAAGCCGTCCTATTCGTCACCAGCATCACTGTAAGCAGAGAACAGCAGGACTGAGTAGACATTGAGCCTGAACTGGTCTTGGCATTTTACACAAAGCTCTTCCAAGCAGGACTAGTGCAGTCTCTGGCAAGAGAAAATTCATCCTATGTATTTTCCAAGGGGAAATATAGTAATTCTAATTTACAGTCCAAAGCATAAAGCATTAGGTTAATCAAAAGCCTTTGGCCTGCTGTACCTTTTGTCTGTATTAATTAGGTTTGATAATACTAATCTGAGATAAGTCTGTACAGTCCCTACAGTGTTCAGCTAGTGGAAAACCAACTAGCTGTAATGAGTGAGATGAGTAAATAAGAGGAGATGGTTTGAATTAATAGTACTACCACTCACACACCACTACTTATTTGCAGTTCTGAAATGACCACTAAAAACTAGTGTGATAAAACCTAATACTGGAGTTTCTGGTACTCAGTAACAACCTAGAATTGAGTTTTGAAAATATTATGGCTATTCTGAAAGGCATTTCTATACCTAAAAGGATTATGTCAAGGTTGTGTTGAAGGTATCACTGGTTCAAGCTGTGAACAGTACATTAAAATTTGGGAGAGAGGGACTACTTTTTGTTTGTTTTTTAACCTTTGACTAGCTGCACTTTACAGCCAGTTACCTTCATTAATTATATCTATGAATTAGATTTTTTTTCCTGGGGAAGCTATACACATCATCACCTCTATGATAAAGTTTCCAAGTTCTACACTAAATGTTTAATTTCTTCTTCATCCTCATGTTCTTTTGGGGGTACGTAGCTCTCACTTTCCCTAATGAAACAAATAATACTTAGGCTTGTAATGGAAACTTAATTTTCTGTCTGGCACTAAGCCAAATTAGAAATAGCTGTAGCTCTTCTATAAAATCTATCAAGTTTTACCCTTTAGAGTAAAGCTGATACAGTTTTCTCTCATCAAGCAAGTTTGATCTCTGCCGATCAGATTTAATCTTGAAAAGTTGCAGAGATGGGCAAGTTTCCCATTGTAAACTTCAATGTGTAAGATAAGAGTATTAATTTGGCTTGTTGGCAAGCCTGGCGAAGAGGATCCAGAAGCGTGACCTCAAAGCCCAGTGGCCCTTGATGAATGAGGACATGAGCGAAATACACTTCTGGCTCTTACCCCACGGAACACAATGGATTTTTTGTTCATTTCACAGCCTTTATTATAAAGCACTATATTGCTTTTAGTCTGCTCTAGCCAATGCATTTCAGAATGCCAAGGCAGACTAAAAATCACAGAATTTGAGAATTCAGTATGACATTTCAGTATACGCTGTTTTAGTCAAATGAGTGCTCACCTACAAAGCCAGGCTATTCTGTCTCCTTGACAGTCAGGAGTAGCTGGAGAGAGGAAAAAAAAAACTTATTTCTTATGTGTTTTATGGCAGAAATTCTTTGACCTTGAAGAAGAAAATGCTTGCTTTCTGAAAGAACAGAAGAATGCTTCCCTCCCCAAATTAAATCGTAACAAATATATGGTGACTGATGGAGCTGCATACATCGGTAAGTAACTACATTTCAAGAAGTTCTAGTTTATTTGTAGCCAAAAGTCCACAATAACATTCACTTGTAAGTGAGGAATCTACAACTGATAGTTATGTTAAAAATCATGGATTCACATCTTTAAGAACCTGGATGAAGACTAAGGTTTTAAGGGAAGATGAAATTTGTCATTTAAAAAAAAATGTTAAGATAAGTTTATGCCCTGCTTCATCCTATAAATCAATTTCCCCAAAAGCAGCATCGTGTTTTCAGTATTTAGAAGCAGACTGAAAACACAAACACAGGATGAAAGAATAAACTGGGTGATCAACATAATCTCCATCGCCTGAATGAAGATGGACTATTCTCCATTTTCTACATCCTTATGAAACCAGTGGTCATCAAGGTACATACTAGAAAAATGGCTGTCTTCTTCCTCTTCTTCTGAGTCACTGTGTACAGTGATGATATATTTCAGGCACCCTTTATTAACATTAGGTACATTTCTAATAGATAAGAAAAAAATCATTGTGGGTTAAAGATATATTTAAATAACATATTTGTGTACAGCAGCTAACAGAGGTTCTTTGTGCCCATGGATAACAGCTATATTAAAAAAAGGGAAAAAAAAAAGACTGCTTGAGTTGAGTTGTTCTCTAGGATCAGAAAACTATTACAGAACTAAAATATAACTCAGGAGAGATTCTGTAAAGTCTACAGAAAAAATGCATTCTAAGAGCTGCAACTCTCGCTTTAGTTGCCTGCCTGCTCATCCTGAGTTTTCGTGGAGTTTATAGCCAGTGATCACAAAGGGAGTCTCAACCCAGAAGTGTTTCTGATCACCTGGATAAATAATGGAGAATCACAAAGAGTCTAGAAATGGGAGAGCTCCCCTTAGCCCTTCGTGACGGGTTCTTCAGTACATCCCCATTTCTTAGACCATGCCTTGAATTAAACATGTGGACCAGGATGTAGTGTCCCCCCTTTAAAACTGCCATCACAACATCATAGCTATGACTTGCAGAAGCCACAGAGATATTATTAAAAGTTTTCTGTCACCTAAAATACTCTGTGGAGTCTAAAAATTCCCTTTCATTATTTTAAGTCACTTTTGTTTCACAAAAGTCACTTCTCCATTCTCTTTAGTATTTTGGCACCCTAGTTTCTTTACCTACCCAAATCTCTTTTTTTCTCTCATTTTCAGCAGTAAATCTTAAATCCTCTCCGGTCTTCTCTCAAATGTTTTATGAGTCACAGTGTCCTTGTTTTACTTCATTTTAAAAGCTTTTCAATGCCCAGATCCAATTTCAGTAATTTAAAGTGTGTACACAGCATGCATTCTTACCCAAGTTGCTTTTATTCCTTACCTTCTCCTTTCCTCCTTTGTGCCTCTCATCATACAGATAATTGCATCTTGGCATACATCCCACAGTAATACTAGGTAATGTTTTTGTTTGTTTGATTTTAAATAAAGAAAAAAAACAGGCTGGATGCTAGGAATGCAAATGCACATGGTTAAAGACCTGATGCATCTTTTCCTTGAAAGCATATGAAGAAACGTTCCTTATGATCGGAACATGATTGACGGTTCTTGACAATCTCAGAACTCTTACATTTCCCTTTGCAGTAACCAAATGCAGCTCTCGAAAGAAAGGATATGCAGTTCCCACATTCCTTCAAGCATGTATGTCCATGTTCTGTTTTAGAAGATAACCTCTATTATCCAGTATCTGCAGAATAGTAATGCACTGTACAATAAAACTCAAATATCTATTTATTTTTCTTTTATTGTAGCTATAACTGATATATTTGGTTTGTATATTTTTTCATTAATCCAGTTATCCTTTCTTTGCCTTACGATCACCAGGATTTGAAATGCTCATTCATTACCTTAAGACTTCATGCAGCCAAGGTGGTAGTAACTGGAATAAAATAACAGTAGAATCTGCTTTCTTTTCTTGAAAACGTGTCTGTCAGCTGGTAACCTGTATAGGATCTCTTGGTATGGCCTAGCATTACAGAGCAACCACTATCCATCCCATGTATGTGAAGTCATTTATACAGCCAAGAATATTTTTATTCTTGGCACTGGAAAGGCTGGTGAGGAAGTATATAGAGTAATAACACAGTGTATACAAAAGAAAGAACAAAATAGTTTTTAATAAATAAAGTCCCTGTTTTGGCTTGTGATGGATTAGAGTTGTTAAATTTGCACAAACCATCTGCACAGCACTCTGGTACACGATGGAGATTATTCTCTTTTCCTGTCAATATCAAAAACTGATTTCCATATATGTTTAGTAAATCTCTAGGTAGATTTGGGGGAGAATTATACTTTACTATGCTGGATTGCCTTTGGCAAATTAGCAGTGGTTGTTGTTGTTGTTTGTTTGATTTTCTAACAAAAAAATCCTGCATTTCTTTGTAGGTAATTTTGATTGGGTAGGAAATGCTTTTACGCAGAATGCTGGAGCTGGCCTTGTTATCAACCAAGCAGACGCGGGGAACAGCACAAGCATCATTAAGCAACTCAAAGCTGTTTTTGAAAGGGACTGGTATTCACATTATGCCAAAAGTTTACAACCGACAAAAATCCCAAACTGCTTTAATCACAAACTTAATAAATCAGCATCAAATAAGACTGCCATGAGCAATGTGAATTAGAAAGACTATTCTACTGGTTAGTATGGCAATGAAGAATGAAGGGTGTAGCCCTATTTCATATTTACAGGAAAAAAAAAGACTTAAAAACAGCAAAAAAAGGGTTTGGTTTGGGGTTTTTTTTTTGTTTGTTTTTAGGAAAAGCACACTTATATAAAAATGTCTAAACTATATTCTCTATATTGCATTACTTAAGACTTTCAAATTTGTCACTTCTGACACTGAACACAATTTCTACTACCATGTTACGTTTAAAGTTCCTCTTTAGAATGTAACAGCATGCATCAGATTTTCAGTTTTAGGACCTTCCCTACTTCCTGTCCTGGCTAGAATGAACCCAGAGGCGGAACCAAGAGTCACGCTACAAAATGGCATTCCACAATCAGTTATTATTGACTTATAAATGGATGGGAGATTTTCCCCACTGAAGAAACAAGCAAACATTTGTCCATATAAATCATTCCCTTTAAATGAATGACCAGTCCTTCAGATTTGTACTAGTTCCTAGCACACAGTTTGAGTATCACTCTTGGAGATCTCCAAGTTTTCTAACTATCCTTAAAATAGACTAGGGTTACACGACTGGTAATGCATTCATCTCGTAAGAGTATCAGGAAGTTTTGAGGAATGGGGAATGGCCTAATCAAATTCATCATAATCCCTACAGCTTCCCAGATAAGCGGATTTCTAAGTAATTTGGACTTCTTTCAACATAGCACTTGCTTCTAAATATACTAGTATCTAACTATGAAATTTTCTGTATTGTGAGTATGGTAAAAATCAAGGACTGACTTTTCCTGAAATCTGAAGTTTGTTTATCTTCCCAATTTAGATATTTATTGAGTGAGAGTCAGCAGTTGTGTACATAGGATTAAACCAATGCATATATTAGTATTAAATACTGCTTTTAAGAAAAGTCAGGGGTTGTATAAAACCATACAGTAGTAGTTAAATGACCATACTTTAATTTTTGCTGATTTTACGCCTCTAAATTCTTTTTGCTAGTTGTCACTTCAAAAAATCTTGGAAAGTTGTATCCTCGAGTTAATATATCACCATACAGGTGAATACATCAGCACAAACAGAAATGCGATACTTTCATTTGGGCCAGTTTCATCTGGAGTTAAATGGTGTGCCTCTACAAACAGCTCAGTTGCAGGAAGAAGCAATGTTCTGTAAAAATGCAAATTTGCTCTTTAAAAAAGGCCAAAAAAAGCAAGATCTCTGACAGTGTGTTTTGTTTTGTTTTTCCCAGTCTGAGCTGTATCAGCTTAGTTTCTTAACAAAAAGGTTTCCTTTCTGTTCTTCAGCTTCTGCTGAAGAAATATGGCTGCAAGAGCAAGTTGCATTCTGCATTTCGTTAAAACATCCACAAAACTTTTTCTGAAATGCAGAGCATTTTCACCAGACTGTATGTCATTGAAGGCACACTTTGGTACATAGGCACTGGAGGCACATAGGATAACAGAGGAAGGAGAAAAAAGATGTTCCGAGGGACTATTTTAAAAAGTAGCTTGACTTTCAGACACAATTTTCATTTGCAAATTAGCGGGGGGAGGGGAACAGGAGCAGGGGAAGGTTTTATTTTAAACTAAGCACAGTTTAGGAAATCCAAAAAAGAGAGTGTCATTTTCTGACAATTGCCAGCTAGAGATATATTTCAAAATCAGTTATGAATGCAAAAGGCCCATTTTGGTAAATAACGTTCATTTCTTTTGGAGTTTCCCAGATCTGGACCATTACAATAAAAAAAAAGTAACAGGAAAAAAAATATCTATAATCTTTGTAAACATTAGCAGAAAATATTCCAGAATTCTAATGCTCAGTTTCGTTTTTCTAATATTAGTATTAAACATGTGCAATTTATTAGCTTTCCCTAGCCTTCATGAATAACAACATGTATTCTGACATTAATAAAAGAAACAAACAAGTCAAAAGAAAAAATAAAAAGGACGTTACCTGAGTTGCTGTGGAGAAGAGAGATGTTTTTTTCTTTCTTCTGTATATAATTTTAGAAGTAAGTATAGCAGCTACAGGAGAATGCCTGTTTTATTTTTTAGTGGAAGTAAATGTTAATGCAGATTACATTCTTTTGAAGCTCTTCCCAACTTCAGCTGAGTTATGCCACCAATTAATTTAGTTTTCATAGTCAAAGGGGGAGGAAAAAAACAAAAACAAAAGACATTTTTAAAAGTTATTGGGGATTGTAATGGGTGATTGTAAAGCTTGCGATGAACTTAGTACCAAGTCCTTACCTAAATAAATAATAGATGTGTCCAGAATTGTTAGATGTAATACCTGATGGCAATAATATATACAAGAAGAATGAATCAATATAAGATTTTTCCCCTTTTGCATTATGGACACTAGAAGTGTGTGAAGTTTTTAATATTTTGTACAAATAATGAAGAAAACTCAGTGGAACTGAGTTTTGTCAAATGATAAAGCTAAACTGTCTGTTTTCAAAGAAAGACTGAGTGACAACATGAAGCTGCGGAGTTACCACTGACCTTCTGTATCTAATATACCAAATGAATGATTCAGATGCAGTAGTTTTAGTGGCTAGTATTGGGTAATACAATCATAAAAATGAACTAGGCCCATTAGTTTGTAGGTGCATTCTTACTGGCTTGATGATCAAATTCTGGTGCTTCAATGACAGAGAAAAAAGCTCACACAGAAAAGTACTTTTTTAATAATAACAGTAGTAGTACACTGGGGTCTTATGAATGGACAGCTTCTCCTGGGAAATAGTGGCCAGCCATTCCGCAGTGGGACTGGCGGGCACGAGTTTCATTTGGTATAAAGTCTGGATTAATAATTTAGTAACTGTTTAGAACAGCAGCAGCTCCAAAGTAGTAAAGGCAGATTTGGTCTGTTACATTAGTCAAGAGAAAGTGCATCCTTGGATTTAAGCAAGTAGAAAGAAAAATCAGATTCTTTTTAAAATCTGTTAAAGGAAGTCCAAGGCAATTATATGTTCAGGGTTACCACTGTTACTGTTTAACAAGCTTTGATAGAGCAGGCTCAATTCTGACCTCAGTTCTTTCTACCAGTGTAAAATGGGAGCGCTTGCATTACAGTTATTTCACACTGGCAGACACTGATCAGAATCGAGACCAGTTTTTCCTTGCTTTAGCTGTCCTGAATACCCCGCTGCACATCCTAATTCCAGCTTGAACAGGAGCTTGTGTCCCAAAGATGCACTTTCTCTAACACCCTTCTAACTGGCATTGGTAACTCTGTCATATTACAGGTGATTTCCTAAAGAGAACGGCTTTATTCTTAAAGAATATAGACTGTAATTGTTGTTTGCTGCAAACATTTACTAGTGCCTTATTCATACACAAGTTTTTGTTTAACTGTTCCTCATGTGAAGTCCTGCTGAGATGTTTTGTCTAGTACTGAGGCATACAGCGAGCTTCCTAAGACTACACAGTGACGTTTACAGGCTGGTATGTAAAACTGGAGTCACAAAAAGACAAAAATTGAATGGGAGGTGGGTCCAGCCAGGAGCACACCTAAACCCAAGTGTTTTTATCCAAGCCCAGTTTTAGATCTAAATTTCAAAAACTACTCCTGCCGTTTTTACAAACTGACCACAAAGTTCAGTGAAAGCATTCTGTCCTATTGTGGTCTGTTTGCTGTGGTCTAAAAATAAGGAAAATGTGAATTCCCCCAACATCTGGTTGAAATCTAAACCACCACCACCACCACAGAAGTTCCTTTAAGCACAGGATAATGTCCAAAACTCACAGTGCCTGCTTTACAATTGTTACACATCATATTAAGTCGTGAGTTATTTTGGGCAGGCCAGCACTTCTGTCTGCCTACAGCATATACTCGTATAATACTGCAGATGAGGTACAAATAGATACAGAGGGTTTAGGGGTAATAGGGAAGACCTAAAACTTCATTAGTCTCCTGAAGTATGAAACAACCCTGGAGATCTGCGGTGCTTGAT
>JAWLRI010001063.1:6414561-6458078 GCA_034781795.1 Crypturellus tataupa
AGGGGTAATAGGGAAGACCTAAAACTTCATTAGTCTCCTGAAGTATGAAACAACCCTGGAGATCTGCGGTGCTTGATGACGCAATGTACCAACGTTATGAGCTACTGCATAATGGTCACAGCTGTGCTGGGCAGAAAAGGCTGAGCTTTTATTCTCCTCAGGTGTTCCTAGGAACTGAATTCAGGGCTGTGTGGTATGAAGTTTGCCCAAGACAAGGCTTCACCTTCCTTCCAGTAAATCCAGACCCTGTGGGCAGTTCAGAAGAAAGCATGAGAAGCGTATATGAAGTTTTCATAATGGTATTTTTAAGAGCTAGGCATTATTTCCATTCTGACTCTCCACAAATTATTCTACCACTGCCTTGCATTTCATATGCATAAAAACTGAATGGCTAAGCTCTATGTGGATGTTCCCTGCCATTTAACCCAAATCTGAGGAGAAATACGGACAGAGAATTTCCAGGGGGTTTTTTTGTGACTTTAGTGTGTACTTGCTGAAAAGAGCACAGATGGCAAAACATCAGCTGGCTATCCTAGTTCTTCAAACAAAGGCTTTTGTAAAAATCCCCCTCTTGAATAACATGCACTTGACTCCTGAAAATGGCCTTATGGAGACCACCAAGTTATGTTAACCATCTGGACTTCAAAATTAACCTTTTATTGTAGTACAAAATACTGACTACATGTATAGTATGTTTTGAGATGGCAATTGCTGGCATTCTGTTTCACTCCTGTATTTTCTGTACATGTATACACTTTTTTCTTTTAAATCAATTCATGTAAAAAGCAAGATGAATCCTTGGTGTATTTGAAATCCATAGTCATGTTTCTCCAAGTTGAATGCACCAGTAAAGATTTTTCACTTTAGCACTATGTATTATATCAGCTCTACTGATACTGTAGAGTGGTCACATTTCTTAGCTATAACTTTTCACTTTAATTACTGCTGGATGCTATTTATGAATTTCTCAGTGTTAAGATCAGGTTGCTCTTGCATTATCAATTTGCACAAATGCCTTAGAAGCTTGCCAAACTAGCATGAAGAAAAAACATCTTCAAAATAGTTTAGACAAGAAAAGAAGGACTTGTATGCTTTATACTGTGTGGCTGTTCAAGTCAGTAAATGAATCCCAGTCTTAAAATACAGTGGAGCTTTCTGGGGCCTTTCCTGTTTGAAGCCCATGCAGGGCTAATCCAAATAAAAGCTTGTGAGGATCTTATCTTCAGATCGGACTTCAAAGACAATCAGTCTGAGGGGACAATCCAGTGTCTTGAGTGTTTCAGAGTAACTTGATTCATTTTGTTTTGAAAGCACATTTTTGTCCATATCCATATGCTACAGCTCCATTAACACGCTATGGTTTGGTTTCCCTTAAAATTCAACATAAAAATAGGACAAGATAAGACTGTGTGGCCTATTTCTCTATACCTTGTTAAAATTAGACTTAAAAGTGCAACTCAGTTCTGGCTGTGTGTTATTCCAGTACAGTCAGTCTGCTCTGTTTTGCTCACAACAAATTCAACACTGCAGCTTTTGAGGTATAAATTCACTAATGTTTTTAATTCTGCAAAATAAGTATGCTAATCTTCAAGAACAGAAGTGAGGCTAATGGTTGATATAGGTTATTGAACAAAACAAAATATAATAAAATTGCCCACAGCTATAGCATTCCATAAGATTATTTTGTGCTCCTACTAACAAAAGTTTTAGCTTCATAACTACGATAAAATTATCTGCGTCATGCCTGAGTTGCATTTATACATATTGGTCATTGCATCTCACAGCAGTCCCTGCTTTAATAGCTTAAATGTAATTAGGAAGGGGGAAAAAGTAGTCACAGAGGTCCAATCAACTTGACTCACACTAGGTTATGAGACTGAATACTGGCTGAAAACCTCTGAGCTAGGTTCTCATTTTGTCCTCTCCACCGCAAAATTCTGCATTTCTTACCCATCTACTCTGCTAACTTTATATGTGACCTCCCATGACTGTTTCCAGAATGTGGGAAGGAAAGCATTAAATGTTACAAAATTAGGATGTTCAGAGAGTGAAGAAATCAAGATAAATATGATCCCATATTTTTTTATATTATAGACACTGAAGCAAACCTGGAAGCCCCTGGAAACAGGGCTCTTTGTTGTACATTAGAAGTTTTTAGCACTCTTCCCATACTAATATAAACTGAGAATTTGTAGCACAGCAAATGCCTACAAATGATTGCAACACGTGCAGCATTTAGATTTTCTCAGTACAAAAAATCAGTCAGTTACTCATCAGTCTGAACTCTTCATAAACAAATGAACATAAACATATGCACAAGTGTCAGGCCATCAAATTTAACAAATAGAATCATGAAAAAGAAAAAAAAAACTAGCCTTTGGCAAAAGTTAACTTTATAAAGTATATAAATGACTTAGAAGCCCTTGTTCAATTTTCAAACACAATTTGGAGGAACTTCTCGGGAATATTAATGGGGAAGAATGTGAAATTTATGTGAAAAGATTACAGGCATGCATCTTTATATGTAGTGCCGTGTAAGGCAGACAATATTTAATATACAAAATGGGAAGCTCCTCAAATGGAAGTAGGTGGAACAAGATTTTAATGACTGACATGCTAACAAATGTTTTGAAGTGGATTTAGTCAGTATTTAGTTACTCCACATTATTCTGCATTTGTATTTCTTCGAAGGACACTCTACCTGTATTTGTGTTTTTCTTGAAACACTAAAACTTGGCACAAAACAGGATGCTCCCTAGAAAGAATAGTTTCTTCTTTCTAAAGGTTAAAGAGTTGTCTCCTAATCTTTCTTGCCCTTTTGCTGTCTCCTGCTTCTTCAGCAATCCAATTCAGGCTTTTACTTGTCATTCCTTAAGAAACATAGAAAACAAAAGAAAATATTTTTAGTTATTTATTAAGAAACCTGCTGACTGCTAAACAAGAAATCTCTTATCTAATGTAATACTCGAGAAAACATTATAAAGGAGTTCAAACACATCGTGAAGGTGCCTAACATAATGCTTCACCTGGTAAAACCCACATGCAGAAGTCAGAATAAGAAATACATAGAAGAAAGAAGCGGGGCAGGGAGAAAAAGCTTTAACAAATTTAAAATGAGGTGAGATTCCTTCTGCTCATGTAAATACCTTTTCTGGTGGCATCACTTATTTTAATGTTAGCTATTTTTGCCTATACAACCGTATTTGTAATGACTGATGTGCAGGTAACTTCAGCAGGAAGAAGCGAGAGGAGGAACGGCCCCGTAACGGCGCTCCTTCCCCTCAGGAATTAAATTATTTTTTTCACAGGAAAGGGGGCAGAGCAGGGAATACTAAGAAATGTACTCTCTCATCTGGTCAAGGAGGAGCCCAGACTTCTACTAGAAGCAGTCGGTGAGGTTTCCAGAAAAAAACAAAGCTCCTCTACATGCAACTCCCATTAATTCTCAAAAGGTGGTAGAATCTTGGGCCTCAGCCTAATCCCAGCTTCTCTGTTACAAACTGTCAGACTTCTCAGGAGACTTCCTCTCCCTCCTTGCTAATCTACTCAAAGTAGCTCTCATATCTGCTTTTAGCAGCCTCTTCAATGTTTCATTTTAAAAAATTCCCAGAATAGTTAAGACTTAGGTCTGTGAAGAGAAAAATAAATGGCAGATTTAGCTAAGGGCCCAAAGAGTCTAGTGTAAATATTTAAAAAGTAATAGAAATCAAGATCAAGTAACAAAGCACATACTCATTTTTACCAACATATATAAAATATATGTGTACACACTCCCCCTACACACACCATGAGAGCGCAAGAGAGGGAGCACATGACAGCAAGCAGGCATAAAAATCATAAAAAAAAGAGGGAAGCAGATACCTTAAATTAATGGAGTTGATACTCATAAATACAAATGCCAACTGTTATGTATGAGGACAATCCCCACATCTAAACTGCTGCTTTTAGTATAAGAAAGATGCAGTAGAGAGTCTGTGAAGAAGTATTTTTGTGCAAAGTAGTTTGAGCATTGAAAGTCTAATGTCCATCTACAGATGGACATCTACAGATGCCCATCTATTTTAAAAGCAACATTCATGACAGCAAGCAGCCAACTAAAACTGACCATAAGCTCATTTTCCAAGTGATACAGTAAAAGCACTCAGATGTCCCCGTATCCATCTTAGCTTTCAGAGTCCTTTCATCAGATTCCAGATATGGAGATGGGGCTCTCTACATGTGCTTGGCAGAAAAGTGTTACCTGTATCAGAAGAGCTCCAAACATGTCTAACACAATGACTTGTCCCACAGTCCTCCTACAATTTAATTAGACTAATAATAAAAGAGAGTTATTACATTGTTTACTGGAAGAGGCCACGTGTCCTTTGCTAGAAAACGTGAATAAACACACATCAATAGACTCAAAATAATGACAGCACAGAAGTGCATTAATGTTCTGTTCATGAGGTTCTGACAGCGCGTACTACGCAGTGTATTCACCTGCATTCACACATTTGCCAAGTCACTTGTGTAAAACCAAGGAGCAACATTTCTTTGTTCAAACTCAATTCTCCCTCTTCACTTTCTCCAGTTCCTATTTCCTTTCCACACTCCCTCACACACTTTTCTTCTTTAGCATATGTTTCCATTACCCTCCCCTCCGACTCATCTGCTTCTTTTCCTTTTTGAGCTGCTTCCAACGTGCTGCTTCTGTGGGAATCCCCTGCTCCGTTGTACACAGGGACAGATCCCTGCAAGTGAACTTGTAGCCTGCATCTTTACTGGTGTGATGTGCTACAGGGTTACTGCTACTAGCTTTACTTGAAGTGCCCTGGAAAAGAAAGCAAATGTACACACTATTAGAAGGTACTAAAAAAACTTGTTATATATGAAAACAAGAGCAACCAGGGAAAAAGCAGGAATACAGGAAAGCTGGAGTACTAGGGAAAAAAAAACACGTGAAAGGGGAAGGAAGACCTGAAATGATTTCTAAGTCGTAATTCTCAATCCCATTTCACCTTGGGATGTCCAAAACCAGAAACAGGACCTACAGCCCAATTCTGCAAATAACCCACAACTTTGTCACAAGCCTTGTCTCAAAAAAAAATGTTTGCTGTTGTCCTGGCATTGCCGTACCAGGGTAACCCACCAAGCCAGGCCGTGGCAAGCAAGTCAAACTGGTGACCGCTTCAAGCCACAGAACCTGAAGGTCGCCCTCCAGGAGGCCCTTGGCCGCAGAGGGGACTCACCGGGGCCTCTACCCCGCGACAGCGAGACAGCTGCCGCTCACCTCTGGGTTGGATGTCACCGCTTCCTGAGAGCAAACTAAGAAAACTTCTCTGCAAATGTGTTTTATTTTAAATCTGTGGGTGTGACTGGCATTGCACTGTTCCCCCTCCCTCCAACACAGTCTAAAAATAGCAGGAGTCCTTTGTAAAATATCCAGGGCAAAAATCATATGTACTATATAGGTTTACTTGCTCTGATGGAGTAAAATATCAAATAGAAAATCTGTCTAAACTTGTTTTGAAAACTGCATGGCCAGCTTATGCAGTAGCTAGATATGTGGCAAGGTTGCAGCATTACTCTCCAAGGAGAATACAGTAAATATGCTTATATATTTGGTTTATTTATTGAGCATTGTGTAGTCTCCAAGCTCTACTATGAGAGGTATGGGTAACTTCCCATTGTCCTTCCTCCTTTAAAACACGGTATTTATCACAGATGCATACAGTACAGTGGCATAGCTTAGGCCTGTTCTATAGGTCAGTTTCTGCAATGCACACATGAGAACATAGTTGGCCACTGCAAAGAAGAGTGGCTGTAAAATCTATTTTGGATAACCCAATTTGTATTTGAGGAAATCGATGCGTGGTCATTTCTAGAACTGTGAATATAAGGTAACTGCTGCATGCTTGTATATTTGATGAGTTTTATTATACTATATCCTTATATGAATGCCTATGCAGTGTAAATGCTTTAATATGAGATACCTAATGTTTTTTTACACATTATTTTATAACAAAGCTACATTTTACTGCATGTTTATCCATTTTTGTGTGAGTATAAAGCGCAACCAGGAAGACACATGATTTTAATAATTTATACAGCAACCATTCAAATCCATTATAAAAAAACATGTTCTATGTAAAGACTTTTAAACTAAGCAAGAAATGTGCTTCCTTTAGACGATGTGCTTGTTTCACAGCAATACCTGTGTAATTAACCTTTACCTGTAAAATCACCGAGTCTGCAAACGAGGCTAGCAACTCTGCTGCAAACTACTATGTCATCAAGTTTTGATACCTTTGAAGATGTAATTCGTCCTACCTTTACTAGAACAACAGGTGAGACCAATCCTGAATCAGTTTGAAAACTAACGCTCTGAAGAGTCTAAAACTGAGCAGCTGATGTGTTTGGTGCTGCAGGCTGACAGGCAATGTAGCAATCTCTTTTTTAACGATACATTCTCATATCCTAATAAAATGAGTTCATATTTTGTTATCATAAAGTGGGCCCACTGTTTACAGAGTTACTAAACGTAACCAAAGTTCAATGAACCTGACTGACTTGAGCTGATTCATTCTTCGGAAGAAAAAGGGGCTAACAGGGTTTTCGCTGGGGTGTGGGGAGGTGGCTTGGCACAGAAAAATGCTGCTGTTGCACCAGCGCATTATAAACATTATAAGCAAGTCACTGGCTGAAGGAAGGACTGGTGGCTAAGGCACTGTCAGTGTTTGAAAGTGGGTAATACATTATACTGCTGCAAACTAATTTACCCATGATATAAACACTAAATCAAGAAAGGGTACTGCATTCAAGCTATGTAAATATTGATTTTAATGCTGCAGCATCAGAGCCATCATTTTTCACTGCTTGGATATCCAAGGATTCATAGTATTACACGGAATGTATTTCATCCGCTTCATTTTTTAGTCTCAATATTTTCATTCAAAGCAAACTCCTGTTTATTTGTACTGCACTGAAATAAAATAATTTTGTTTCAGTATATAATGCTCTTCCTATTTGCTTTCTGCTCTGCCCGACTCCGTGCTTGCTCCTACGAGCATGGAGCCCTGCACCGCTGCGCCGGCTCCCAGCCCGCTGCGGCTCCTCTTGCCGCGGGCCGAGCGGGCAGGACACGGAGACGCCACCGGGAGCCGCCGGCTTGGGTTCCCAAGCCTGAACAGGGCTGGTACCGACTCACTGTGGACATCTGGTGAACCTCATAGTTACAGGAGCACGGGTTTTCTGGCTCAATGTTATAGGCTTGAAACACTTTTTAGATTCTGCTTAACCCCCCTTTTTGGGCATGAGTTTAGGAACTCGGATGGCAGCCAGGCCACGTCACCAAGCTGCAGAGCCAAGAAACTGCTCCTGGGCTCTTTTGTCACCAAAAAGTAGGTATGCAGATTGCTCTAATTACACTGCCCAAATCTGAACCTAAGCGGCAAGTCTTGGTGCCAGACATAAGCAAATCTTCTCCAGAGTAGAGTCTACTTAGGCACCATTGCAACAAGACACAGGACTCAGTCTCTGCATTTCCAGTTCTTCCATGCCTAGACAGGACCAGTTGCTACTGCTCCCAATACTGGCTCATAACCCAGACCACAAATCATAACATTTATTAGAGAAGATCTTGTAACACTAGAGAAAAGATAAAATGAAAGATACATAGAAAAGTCAGCTCACCAATGTAGGTTAAATTCTACAAGAAATAATTAAAACTGCCCGCCAAAAATCAAGGCCACAGAGCCTAACTGCACTTCAAGTCCCAGCCTTTTCTTGGTGTTACTGTTTCTTGTAACAGTGGAAGCAAAAAGAGAGGGGTCAGATTTCAGGTAGTGTACCAGAATCAAGACATCCGCAGCTCCTTCAATAAATTAATTGAATAACTCAGCTCATCAGGAGGTATTAAAGGGAGAACCAAGATTCATACAGCTTAGATTCTTCTGCTTATTCCTTGCAGACAGCCTCATCAATCTGCAAATAACTACTCTGATGGCATCAAAGTGGACACACAATTTCCTTCCAACAACCAATAGTTACTGGTGTAGAGCATCTGCTAAGAAAAAAAAAAAAAACAGTGATTGACTTTGGGCAAGAGCAAGTAATATTAAGCTTAAACATTTACATCATGTTTTCATACTTTAATACTTGCATAAGATTTAACAGACTTAGAAAGAGGGCTGGTTTCTTCTCCCCTTAGATTTATTGTTTTCTCTAATTAGAGAATATGCACAGCCTTCTTGGCCTGCTCCACATTCCCGTTCTCTGCTACCTTTCATTTCTCTTACCCGACCTATGGCCATTTTCCTCAGTTCCCTAGCAGCTCATTCTCGATATGGACATAAGTGACAGCACAGCTGAATTCATGTAGGCAGTAGTACACTATATAGTCGAGAATTTTATAGTCAAGAATGTTTAATTCAGGATAAATTAAAGTCCTCCAACCTCCCACCAGACCTAAAAGGGCAATACCTGGAGAACCTAAGGTACAACAGGGGAAAGCTTTATGGCAGTCCAGGCCTTCAGGCATCTCCCAAGAACTGGGTTACAGATACAAACAATGTAAGTAACAATGCTGCAAACAAATCTCTACCCAATGCCTAGGATAGGAAAAGGCTTTTCCCCAGAGATGCAGTTCTATTTTTACCAGCATAAGGCTGCAATTCCCAATTCTCCTAGAAGGAATCCATCAACAACTGTAACTTAAACTGAACAGGGTGAGTTGTACTAAATGATTTTTTTTTCCCCAGCAGTTCCACAATAAGATCCTGATTTGTATCTGGGAAAGCAAGGACTATTCTACACTTCTCTTTTCCAAGGAGAGTGCCCTAGCCACTGGGAATTTCTGTTGCGAGGGGTCTTCTCTCACATTTGAGCTTCAAACAAACAAAATCCTCTGACTTTGATCTAAAAATTTCTAACCAGCTCTAGTGCTCAGTAACTTGCTGTAGGGCCCTGGGCAAGAGAGTCACCATGTTCCTTGTAGTTTGAAAGCAAAAATATTCTCTTTAAGCAGAGGATAAGTTTAAACAGAAAAGGTAGTAATTCTGACAAGAGAAAGCAAAAACTCAACATAACTGCATAACGATAGCTCTCAGTTGCATCCTTTTTTTGAGAGTTCATTTTTGTTTTAACCAGAAAGGCTGCTTTGACTGCACAAGTCACCACGAGATAAGTTGTGACAGCCGAGACTCAACCCACAGTCTCGTATACAGCAGTAACAAAATTCTTCACAAAATAACATTGATGACCACTTTAGAACAAGGGGAAAGAAGCATTTTTCATGCAGAGAAGCCTTATCGTAAAACCAGAACTATTCACATTACCCCTATATTGTAGCAGTGCCTCAGTGGCTCATTCTCCTATTTGTTTTTTGCAAGTTTCATATTCTACATGAATTATTAATTTTCTCTTCTTCATCTTCCATCTTCATAGAACACAGAAAAACAGGTATGCTTACTGCTAGACACCAGCACACAGGAACTCAGTGCTCTTTTCCCTGCCCTCTTTTCAGGTTCAGTGGAATACAACCATATGAAGCAGTATACAGATCCTACTCCTGCTTTACAGATGAGACAACAGAGAATAACCGAATCACTCACTATCCATGGTATCATAATGGAAATCTTTTGCAAAAGACCTCAAATGTTAATTTGGCTGCTGACATCCTTTTCCTTTTTAAATACCCTTCCTGAATATCCATTCTCTCTAAAGAAAGATGCAAGCTGGTAACATTTGGAAGTACTGCATGGGTGGATAAAAGTTAATTCCAATCCCAGTAGCTGTAAAGAAACCCATCGTAATATTCCAGCTTAATTGGGCAGGTTTAGACTAAAGGCAGTCTAAGTATTGATTGAGCGTTTTTTTTCCCTGCCCTTGGTAGGATCTAGCAGAGTTTGTGTTCCAGTACAGCAAAATGCCTCTGGCCACAGGCATGGGTCTCCCCTCTGCTCAGAATCACAGGCCACAACATATTGACACAGGGACTTGGGTATAAGCACAAAGGCGTCAACAGCTTTCAGAGAGACTGCGCAATCCTAAGAAAGGCCACATATCAAATATAATGGATGGTGCTTACTTGCATTATTAGAACATTAAAAAAATAAAGCCTTTTGAAACATGTTCTTCATCTCCAGGGAACTGCGTATCTTTTTTCAGATGAAGGAGGGTCTTGATCCCAAAGCTGTTTACATCCGCAACCCACAAACTCAGTTTCCTGCCAAGAAGAGTTCTCTGTAGGCCTCTTGCTAATTTGTTGGCACCAATACTCACTTCTCTCCAAGTTCTACATGCGCATTTAGGCAATATGCTGCAGTGAAAAAAATCCAGCAAGTCACGGCAAACCACCGAGGAAAGACAACAGCAGCTCAGCTATGGTATGCTTAAATGTGCCGACAGCCTTTGCGTTAAGCAACATAGCAAAACATATTTTCTTTCACTAATTAGTTTACTAGTAGTACACTTCTCAAGGGATCTGAGGAGAGTAATACCTAATAAGGCATTGAGACAGTCTGTCCCTAAATAAATGGCAGCTAAATTGCATGTACCTATTGTCCCAACACAAAATTCAGGGTGACTTGGAGACCTCTGCTAAATGTAGCCCAAGTTTTCAATTGCTTCTTCAGGCTACAGTAATACAGGTCAATGGCACTTTATTATAGACTTGGAGGCAGTGGGTGGGAGTGAAGGGTGAGGGGAGAGAGAGGAGAGGGAACAGCACCGTAGTTTTCTTTCAACACTGCAGTTCAAAATGGTTTTATGAAGCTTATACTAGATCATGCAAAGATAGCCAGACATTAGTCATGAGTTCAGCACCTAAACATCACATTCATATTACTGCTCTGTATCCTTATTATGGCTATAGGCCATACCAAATTAGCACAGCAGTTATTAAATAGGTTTTACGGGCAGTTAATGTAATACTCCCAAAGACTGTGTGCAGCCTGATGAAGAATGCTAACACAGCAACTCTGAGAGGCTTATGAGCTACCAGAAAGGTCAAGTCTCCTGTAGAAAAAACATCTTAACAAGCTCATTTTAATGACATAAATGCTTAAACCATTTTAGCTCATATAGAACTGACCTTAAGGAATAGTTCAGGAACATCTTTATGGCTGTCCTAGGCTTAAAAGATACAGGTCTGGTCATACAAAGTCCTTTCTACCAGAAGTGCTATTTGAATCAGTGAGGTAGCTCCAGGGAGCACTGAAGGATCCATGTGTTAATTCCTGTTTGCCCTGCTACATTATTTAGAGAGATGAAAATGCAAGTTTTTACAAAGGCTCACTGGAAAGGTGAGATACCAAAGCCATCGTTTTCATTCTCAACGTCTGTCGTGAGTGTCTCTCTTTCCAGTGAGTTTTCTATAAACTTCAAGACCACAGGATTTCAATAAACAAGACAAATCTAAGCTAAAAATGTCACATCCACTCAAAAGAACATAGCTGAGAACCAAATTCTATCTCAGAATATAGTAACATAAATAGGGCAGGCCCATGAAGCCCCGCTGAAGGCAAGCAGAACTCAATTCCTGGTCCCTGATCCTCCTTTTAAAGAAAAAAAAAGAAAAAAGAAAAAGAAAAAAAAACATTAAGGGAGCTAAGATCTAAGGAAAGAATGGCAATTCAAACTACACAAAGACTTTGGCTATAATTTGTTCAGTGAATGGTTTGCTTTTGATGAGATGTTCTCTCCACAGAGCGCATATCATGAGTGCTTTGAACATTACAGATTTTTCAATTAGAAAAGCAGAATATCAATAGCTATTTTCGTGGTTTGTATTCTTTCATTTTTTTATTTCTATCTATCAGCTTATAAAATGTTTGAGAAAACTATTTACAAAAAGAGTGAAGACAATATAGTTCAGAGTCAAGAACCTTCAGACACCTTTGTCTGGAAGGCATCCTTCTCCCCATACACAAGGAAAGAAGCCAGCTACAGCTCTCAAGCAGGCAGACCAAAGGCTTTCCTCAAGGACTGCTTACCACTCTAATTGACTTCCTCAACTGCAGAACAAAGCATGTTAGTTTATCAGCTTTCAAGGTACACTTCAAGGGCACGCTTCTCTTCTGAGGACGTGAAGGATGGTAAGAGCCCTAAATATGTGATTATAAATACAGCAAATAATAATGTTCCAATTGCCCAGGCAGTTTCTACAGCTGTACATTTAACAGGTGCCAAAGGAAAGGAGAAAAGGATCTTCAATGCAAAATCAGTGCATACACCAGAACACAATAAGTCACTGGCATTTGTAAGTGCTGAGGCAGGAAATATTCCTTCAGAGAAATGAGACACACTATTCAGAGCTGCATAGCTGACTATGAACACCAGAGCTGCCTCCAAGTTTAACCATTCAGAAAATGGTTAAAAAAGAAAAAAAATACATTTGTGACTTTCTAGAAAACTATTTATTCATGCCTAACCAGTTAACCAGGTAAGAAACCTGCCTGTGACTGGATATCTCTGCAGATCAACCCAGCAGGCGTACTCATTGCTCAAAAATACTTAATACTGGAGAATATCACTATCTGCTCATGAATACTACACCAGTATCATTTCTGAGTGAGCTGCTAAATGTGGGTTATTAACACAAACCTAAATATGAAGGCTCTTTAACTAAAATGGTTTGACGGGGTAAGCCAAGTATGAGAAAGAATATAAAAGCCAATTAGTTTTTCTATTTTGATTAAAAGCATATTTGCAACACAATAGAAGATGAAATACAGACTTTAAAATTTTAATAGGGATGAAATGCTTTGTAGATTCTGGCTTATTTTCCTTTGAATGGTCAAATGAAAGGATCAGAACAGTCACAAAAAAGCATGCCTTTCATGGAAATGTTCTTAAATGCATCATTTTTGCCTATAAACCTCAAGTAAAAAGATTTATTAGAACAATAAATTAAAGCAATACAAGGAAGAAAATGTTAAAGTTATTACAATTTTTAGCACTTAGATAGCAACTCCATTTTGTGAGAAATATACATACTGCCTTTGGCACACTGTGACCAGACAAATTATTACTGTACTAATAAATAAAGTACATTTTTAACAAAGAAAGAAAGAAAAAAGGCTAGAAGTTCAGACAAGATAGAACTTCTTGCATTTTTATTGGAGAGAGAGTTTATTTGTAATTTCACCTATCAGTTTTGTTAAGTCTGCTGTGCATTTGGTTAGATGAATGATGTGAAGCTGAGAATTATTATCATTAGTGTTTCTGTAACATGTAAAGAAATCGAGCAAGAAATATATTAAATCTCTCATTAATAAGTTCAAAGTAAATCCTGATCAGTGGTTCCACAGGACTCACAAGTGTTTGCCATCAACACAGAAAAATATCTACAAGAACCAGAAAGGTTTTACTTGACAGAGGCCATGTTACAGCACAGTTCTGGATGGGTACTTAAATAATTCTAGCTATGGTGGCAAAGGGCCCCATGAGATCTGGGCTGTGGTCCTAGCTGTGACAAAGGGATTAGTTGGACTCATGACAAGTGATTGGAGGTTAGGGCCTCAACAGACACATTTCCACCAAAGCATGAAGACAAATGCAAAGTCAGCACTGGTCTCCTTAAGAAGCAGAATGAGATCTTCCCGCAGCCAAGGTCCCAGATAACACAGCCCAAAGCAGGCAGTATACCCACATAAACTAGTAATTAGTACCATTTTTCTTCAGAACTGAATGTGACCTTCACAAACATCATGTCCATCACCTTTTTTAATTCATGAGAAATTCAGTACATCTGATCTTGTGACTAGTAATTTACTACCCAAACAAATACTGCAACAATTTTTGGCTCAGCTCTCAAGCCAAGCCAGAGATCTGGAAGATCAGCAAGTCAAAAAACAGTCCTAGTTCCCAAAGCAACCCAGACAACCTGCATGTAAATTGAACCTCTCCAACACTGTACACTATTCAGAGGGATTAGGAAGCATTTAGCTAGTGCTCCAAAATGTCACACAGTGTGAAACTACCGAATAGAGTATTGCGAGCTCTTCGGAGCTGGGACATCAGGAATATGCAGGTTGGATTGCCGTCATACAAGCAGTCAGTGACAAAAATCTGGGTATGTTCACGGCACTCCTTTATTTATGTATCTGTGTCAGTTTTGGGCTACAGTCGGTCCTAAAAGGCATGAGGTCTGAACCCAAACAAAACCCATTAAATCTCATGGTACAAATCTGATCAGGCAATTGGCCATAATTAGGTAGATATAGAAGCAGAGTACGTTTTTGCTGGTTGACTCAGTTTTTTCAAAGATAGTTCAAGAAACAAACACACAGAAACTCATTTCTCTGAAACAGTAAAAAAATACTTGTGCGCTATGCAAAAAGACAATCAAGACATGTTCTGACAGAAGACATCTAATCCCATTTACCATGTTGCAGAAGATTACCAGAGTGGATGCGTTAATGTGTACGCACATTATGAAAAGAAACAGGCTGGAAAGGAGTCCAGGTTCCAACCCCAAGTGTGTGTGTGGACTTGGTCCCTGTGCCTTTGTTGGGTCTGTGAAGGGGTTTATCTGCCCATTTCATTTCAAACCGACCACAAAAAAAGTCTAAAATGGGAGTCAGTCTCACAGAATAACAGCCTAACGTAGTGGAATTAGGTCCCTTACCTAAGAAAAGCCTAATATCCAGGTGTCTCATTTCCTGGACAACTTCTCTAAACACTGTGCAAAATGTGACAACTTTTAATTGGCACTGCAGCCTGCCCCGGAACAGATTAGAAAGCAAGGGAGAGGCTTAAGGAACTTGCATCAAAAAGGCCAGCATAGCCACATGCAGGAATTAGACAGAACATAAGGCAACAATCAAAAGCAATAGAACCACCTGAGAAAAATGGGGTTCTCAATCCCCTAGCAATTCACCTGGCAGCAATCCCACAGCATGGCAGTCACGTTCCCATCACAGGGTCAAGTTTGAGGCACCCAGACATCCATGAGATGTTTCCATTCTTCTGTAACAAGTAGAATTGTAAAAGAGGATGTTTCTATGACCAAAGTCTTAGTTTAACCACCAAGCTGAGCAGCATCCAGCATGGCAGCTGGATGCCATGGCCATATGTGAAGAGGGCAGCATGTGTTTCTCCCTAAAGACTCCTCCTGAACTGGCACCATCTTCAGCCTTGCAGCTCTACTCAGCATAGGAACTTTGTGAGTAGAGGAAATAGGTATAAGCACCAAGCTCAAGCCTGACAATAATGGCCTAAACTTGTTTTTGTGCAGGGATCAAACATGTTATTGATCGATCAAACAGATTAGTGCCAATCGTACCAACCAAGTGTTTGGGTTTGACACAAACCCTTCAGCTTGATACATCTAAAATAGCAGTGCCTAAGTTGCATTAAGACTAGTATAAGACCAGCGTGCTAGTACAAGGAAGAAGGAAAAATCAACACAAGTCAACTTTGTTAAAGAACCTAGCCAGGTATTCAGAGCCTGCGTTATTGAATTTATGGGGTTCAACATTTTTAACTAAAGCACTGCTTTTTTTCTAGCACCCATTAGTCCTGCAAGAGCCCACAACACCCCTGCAAGCATTTTCTGGCCCTAAAAGCCACCAGTGCAAGGAGCCTACTACAGCACAAACCCTTGGTGCAGTAAACCCATTGACGTAAGCAGCAGCAACCCCCTTCCCACCGAGCTGCCTGGTCACTGAGGCTGCGCACGGCGAGCACAAGCCCCAGGCCCGCCGCCATCTTGGGCCCGTGCTCTCCCCTCCCTCACCTCGCACAGGGATGCCGAAATGGCGGCCCAGCCCGCACCCTGGTGCGCTGTGGTCACGGTGATGGACCCCCAGCAGGGAAATGGGGCAGATTTTGTTTCGGTTCTCATTTATTTCCTTTCACAAAGTTCAGGTCTTTGGAGTAGGAGTACAGGGGGAAAAAAAGAATGCGGACCTTTCTCAGTGTGGTTATTTGCTGGCAGAATCAGCAATCTGCGCAGTCTGCAAATTCCAATACAAATGCAGTTTTGTACTGGATACTAAGGATATCCCATGTTATGGAAGTGCAAGGAGACGAGAGGCATGAGTAAACCTGAGCTTCAAAACCGCAGGAATGGCAGCAGCGGTTCTGTTTGGTCTCCCCTGGGAAACGGCGATGGCCGCTCAGCCCCTGTGCCCCGTCCCGCTCATCACGGACGCCGCAGGCGGCAGCCACCTCGCAGCCCGGGCTGCTGCGCGGCTCTGTGGTCCCCAGCGAGGAGGGACGGCAGCAGTACAGCTTCTCTGCCAAACCTGCTCTTTTGTTTCTGGCAAGCATATACTTAGATTTCATTTTGCTTCGGAAAAGAACAAAGGAGGTTTCGCTGCAGGGATTTAATTTTAGATCTCTTTTCAGTACCCAAGCTTGTTCAGGCTATAGCTTTGGGCAGCAGATTAATCTACGGGAAAAAGTGTAATGAAAAACTGAAATTGGTGAGGGCTGTTGCAAGAAGCAAAAGGCTCTAGAGGCACACAGCGAAAGGTGAACAGAGCTCAGGAAATGCTCTGAAGGGAAGAATCCGCTGTTGGCCACGATAACATCTTGTGTCATTTCCACCTACAGATTCTGCGGCCCTTATTCTGCCCTAACGCAGTGGGGGATAAAATCACAAAAGTCAGGAAGGGACCTCTGCAGGTTATCTAGGGCATCCTTCTTCTCCAAGCAGGATCAAAATTAAGTCCTTGTAATGCACATATACTGAGCCTGAACTCATTCTTTTACCAGAACCATGACCATGATAATCCTTGCTTATTCACACCCCTCAGAGCCTTGAGACACGTCAGCTGAAAGACTTAATAGAAACTGAAATGTATTTGTTTCATTAAGTAATTGGAGAAGGAACTGCCTGAGTTTGTAAACCCCTTTAATGACTTTAATCACCTCCTCACTGCTATCACTGTTGACTTGGAATCCTGTCTTTATTTAATATTTAAATGCTGAGAGCGTGAGGGAGTGAAATTAAAGTCTGCACCGGGCATGCCCCAAGCCAAAGAGTGAAGGTCAGCAAAACGATAAATCATGGCACATCAATAGTGACCAGGTACAACCTCGCTATCCCATTTACCCCTGCAGCCTGGGAACAGCAATGGGACAGGGGTCCCTTTAGCAACTCTGCATATGCAAGAAGCTGCCCTGAGCTGAATGCCCTCTTTCCCATCTGAAATTTTCTCAGACTCACCCAGTAGATTCACATTTCATATTTTATTCTCCTCATGTGTCTGAAATGGCCTTTCTCTTTGGGGTATATTTAGAAATGTCCTATATGGGGCAGAAAAGCAACTTCTGCCATAATACAATTTTGAGTAGGACCAAACACATTTAAAAGAAGAATGTTGTTCAAAAGAAATGGGCTTCACTTCACAGTAGATGTTTTCTTTTAACTTTTTTAATTTTTACACAGTGCTTCTGTTCACCCGGATACAGGAAGATTCGCAGATGGTCATGGTGCTGCTGTGATTCAGACCATTGCCAACCAAAAAACAAGCAGAGAGGGCTCACAGCAAACCTGTCCCATGTTATGTGTAACACTCTGCAAGTGATCCTAATAGTCGTGGAAATTAGTTCCATTTGGCATGAATCACAAGAGCTGCTAACTGAGGGCCTCTAAAATGAGCCTGTTAGGAAAGACAGAAATAATGAGCGGTTGTACTTTTTTTTCTTAAAGCTCATTAAAGTGAGACAGCTGTTGTTTAACAGTTAACTGGAGGAAATGAAAGCCAAGAGTAACAGATATTTCAGCTAAGTAAGGCTGACTACCTGCCGTTGATCTGAGAGCAATCTGCGTATCATACCTGGGGTGTTTTAACCTCAAAACTTGACATTTTTTTTTGAAACTATCATTATTACAGGTATAACTGCTACTGCATATTAAGAAGGCAGTAAACACATCGCTCTAAGGACCAAAAAGATCAGGCGGAGAATTTCTAGTACAACTGAGGTAGCATGCCATGTGCAATTTCAAACCCAGTATAATCATCATGATGGGAACCTCTAGAGCAGCAGTCCCTAAACCATGTGCAACATCATGCCCATAATTCCTTCCCACATCACTCCTCACCACAGGAAGCTTCTGCTGCAGCAAGAGAAATGGTACCTGCAATGCACTTTCTCATTTTTGTTGCAAGTCAGCAACAAAAGCATGGGAGCTTTAGGGAGCTGTCTGTTTTCCCCTCTGGGTGAAGAATGAGCAAGAAGGTGATTCAGCATTGCAGTATTTCAACTTAGAAGTCCAGCTACAGCTGAGAGGCAGGAGCTGTGACTTGAATCCTCACAAGTAAGGGAGAAAACCAAAGTCAGGTCTGCCTTGTTGCTGGTGTGCTGAGCTACAAACTATTGAATTTACAGGGTGAGAGGAAAAGGCAGCAGCAACATCATTCTGGCAGCTGTTAACAAAAGCAGCAGTAGCCGTATTCTGCATGAAGCCATATGTATTTGGTGTGATTGAAGCAAACACATACCTCCAATGAGGGGAAGCAAACACATACCTCCAATGAGGGGAAGTGCCTAGCTGGAGATGTTTGGAGGTATCCATTAATCACTAAAATATTTCTTCACAGCAAGCTCAGGCAAAACTCAGGCAGCTTGGGGCACAGAAAGCAGTAAGTTTAAATCAAAGAAAAGGTAATAGATAAAACATGGCTATGCCAGACATTCTGAGGATCTCATTCTTGGGGCAAAGTGTTTTTATAATCCCAAATTTACAGGCTGTAAAACTGATGTGTCCTCAATTCTCAACAGTGTCATGCTGACTGTATTAGAACTGTTTCAGAGAACATAAAACAGCTCAGATTAATCCCTGCTGATTAAATAGTAGAGGATAATAAGTATGATAATAATAAATCTGATAATAAGTCATAAATATAACTTACTTCCAAGCTTCTACAATTGCTTTGGACAACACACAATTTGCTCACAACTCCATCTTTTTGCCACCTATGTCCTTCGGTAGATCTTACCCACACTGCACAACAGTACTGCCTAAATAAGAGAAGAAAATGCCTTTTTTGAAGACCTATGGGAAATAATGATGCTCCCAAATACTGACGAGTTTGTTTGCTACTTTGGAGAGGAACCTTATATATGAGATTCCATTCTGCTACCCATCATACATGACAGTAAAGTTAAAACAGCACTGTGTAGGGAAAAATCTATGCATTCCTTTACAGACTCAGACACCTTAAATAGAACTTGGAAATCTCAAGCAAATTAACACTCTGATGAATGCAGTCTCACACACTGTCATATGTTAATGTTGACTGTTAGCTAAAGACAGGCCAAGTAAATGTCTATTTTTAAATTGCTTTGTCCTTCTGAATAGTCATGTGGAACCTATCAAAAATAATACAGACACTGTTGCATAGCCACAGAACTATAAGGTATACATCCACCACTCTCTATGGACAAAAATTAAGGAGTATTCCAAGCAAGTAAAAGCCTATAGTAGTCTCTTACCACACTCAAAATGTCTTTGGCTAGGCAAGAACAAGATGGAAGATACCAGAGTTCCTAGGGAATAAAAGTTTAGAGTAAAATATCTTAATTTTATTCTTATTCCCTAAACGTTATTCCTATTTAAAGTCTCTGCTCATGAGTTATAGGCAATCTTTCTTCCAATAATATTCCTAAGCTGAATACTGTATGGGTTAAACAGTATTCTGCATTGTCTCAGAATCAGATCTCCAGGAATTTATTCAGTAAGTCTCTTAATTTAGCATTTGTGAGGATGGAGGAATTTAAATGCACTCCTGTAGGGACACTGTAACTATGTCACTGGAATGTAGATGGTTCAGACAAGATCGTATAGATGCATTTTCTTTCTGTAGGATTTCAGATTTAATAACGCTTTCATCAAGCAAACAACTTAGCCATCCTGAAACAACAAAGCTAATCAACGTGAAACATTCAGCATGACAAGTTACTAAAGCATATGCTTCCCAAGGGATTTGCAGTGTACAAAGACATTGCAGAACAAGGAAGAAGCACAGTCATGCCAAGATTCTTTTTAAAGAAATCCTCACAGATAATATTGGCACATCCATTACAGGATACAAACAAATTTTTCCAACAGACAGTCCCTGTAGATGTTACATGCAGCTCAACACAGTAGGTGTCACTTCCTAGGAATAGGATTCCATTCCTTGTCTTTAAAAGAGACTGAAACCATTACAGAGCATTAGATTATTCAGCCATCCTCTCACAATCAAGCTACTGCCTCTGAGGCACTCAGCCTTACCCAGGTCACCACTAATATCTTTTTAAAGGGACACACTAAGGTAAAAGGATATTCCAAAATCAGAAAAAAAGAGCCTATCACTTGCATATTCAGAGCAAAACAACCCCTTCCCCACTGACCGTCGTCAAAAGAGTATTTAACCCAGGACAGCCATTATTTTTATCAAGTCAGATTTATATGTCTCACTACAGCAGGTACTTACAAGACAGAAGTAGGACTCCAATATGGATTTTCAAAGGTGTTTGAGGTTACAAGACATGCAACAAAACTTACGTCGCTGACCAACATACAGCTCAAGAAGCACACAAAGTCATGATGAGCAGAAAAAAATACTTGCTAGCCAGAACTTTGGTTTCATGGGCAAGTCTATCCTCACCACACTCCATCCACTGCAGAGAGGGCAGGGCAGAGGAATTACAAATACTCTGTTCAATGTGTCTTTGACATATAAGTGACACACTAGTGTACTCAGCATCTGACGCATACTTACCTAAGGTCTCTGGAGCCTTGCAAGTCCTTGTTTCATAGCCTAATGCATCAGCATTCACAATATACATTACATACCCTTTCTTGAATGCTTTGACTATCTTTGGTCAGGTGCAAAACCTAAGCAAAAGTGGCACCACAATAAATGACAGAAGTGGCAAATGCCACTTCTGACCCACAAGACAAAGTTGGAGCTCCCAGCTATACTAACTTTCCCTTTCTCTATATTACAAGTAGATATACCAATTTATATGAAACAGTCCTGGGATTTGCCAATTAAGCCAAAATGTTATAGTAGTTCCTACTGTGGCAACATGCAGGCACTAACTCAAAAACAGCTTGAGCTAGCTCTTGTATAGCAGGCCCTATGCCTGATGCTGCCTAGCTTATCTTGAACACCCCAAGATCTCTGACAAGGCAGACGACCAGCACTGAATACCCTGTGATGCTCTCCCCATGTCCTTAGGATTGTAGACAAGTTGAAAGAATTTGTCTGTTTCTCCATTCTGGGATACGAGTAGCAACAAAGCCTCTTCCTCCTCCTGTGTGAAGCACAGGCTTTGTATTCAAGAAACAGTCTTGAATGCAGGTGTTGTGGTCTGTTTCTATTTCGGGCCTACTGGTCCTTGGGGATACATGTTGTTAGGCAACCTTTGGTACTTCATGCAGTATCACAGGCAGTTTTCATTTGCCCTGTCATGACACAATTGCTTTGTTTTTTCCTTCCAGAGGGAACTGCTTACAGCAGTAACAGCCAATCTGAACACAGCATACAATGTACCCTGTCATACTCGATGGCAGTGGATTAGGCAGTAAGAAGTGAAACACCTCTAAAAAATGCTTCTATGAAACCATACAAATATTCTTGTTTGCTGAAAATGTTATTGCATGCAGTCTGTGTTAATGCTGCTGTGAGACAGCTTGTTTTCTAGTCCCCCTGAATTCACTTATTCTAAGTTCATTTGAACTATGTCATCTGCTAACAGCAAGTCCCAGCAAATGGCATTATGTTACAAGGAAACAGCACCCCTATGCCAGTTGCCCTCCCCTTGGCCCTACAAGTTCAGAGGTGAGTCTTGAAATTCCCTATGCTTGGACATAGTGGTGTCTCCATGCCTACTGTACGGCTCATTATATTTCAGTTGGATGGAGGTAAGGCAGAACAAACCCAGAAGGCTATAACAAAGCTTTAACTGGTCTTTATCTTTGATTCTGAAGATCTATTTTGAAATGTCTTACCTTCCTGTGCTCCCCAAGGACAGAATAATCTTGATATCAGCATTGGCATTGAGTATAGAAAGTTGATAACTGTTATCTCTCCTGTTGTGCTGTAGTTTCTCTGTTCTAGGCAGCAAATACTAAGACAAGAACAGATTCAGTATTGAAATATCTCTGATTCAGATGAAACTGAAACATAAAAGATTTAAGCACAGATCTGTGAACGTAGTTGTCCATAGCTCAGTGAGAAATAATCACAAACAACACCCAGGCCTCCAGGACTATCATAACTAGTAGCACTCATACACTGTCCATCTTAAGCCCTCCTTTTTTCAGTTTCCTTCTCTTCCAGCTTTTTCATCCTCTTGACTCCTGAATCAGCAGTTACCAACGCCTTGTTGGTGAGATTGGAGATCATACTGGAGATTAAATCACCTATACACAGCAAACCTGTCTGTTTCCCAGTCTCCAAGGGGCATTAAGACAGCTGCCTGCACCTCACTGCATGCTCTTACTTGCTCCTGTGTCATGGTCTGCTGTTGCAGCCAAGCATGAGAAGCTGCACTTACTTAAAATACCATGTAAAATTTGGTAATAGTCCCTATGCCCCAGTAGTTCAGGGCCATACTCAGCTCCAAAGGTCTATAAAGATGTGCTGTAATCATTCATCTTCAGTGCAGAGTGGCTGACCATGAAACCTCTGGCTCCCAAGAGCAATTTTAGCCATGTATCCCAAGCAGGAAAAAGCATTACTGAAGAACTGACATAAGCAGACTCATTTAAAAAGAGAAGAGAGATTTGAATCTAATCAATTCAGATGTGGAAGAAGTATAGAAGCAATGATATAAAATTATTTTTGTCTCATTAGACAAAACTACTTCAGCCTCTGATGTGCTTGATGGCCTGCTAGGCTGTATGAGCTCTTGTATTAATGCATTTATGTGTTTACGAGCCCTTATGTGGATGTCACTAACTGCCTCTTGTTTAATTGCCAGATGAGTGACTTCTGTATGTGTGTGAGAAGATAGCTATTGATGCTTGCCCTCTCTGACACGAGAAAAGGCTCCTCCGTTAACCCATTACCATCGGAAGAAGTAACATTTCAGTGCCATTTTCTTTGTAGCTCCTATTATTCTAGACATCATCTGATTCATATTTAATCATTTTGTGTGTAAGGAAGAGGTATTTACCGCAATGGCACAAGAAATTTGTCATATATTTATTCTTTACTAGTATACTCTGGTCAGTGATACCAAGAATATGGACCAAGCATAAGCCAGACAGACATTTTACAGTCTGTTTTATGGTAGATCTTACAGGCAGAAAAGTATCTTGTGCCACCTCCTGGCCACCCTTGCAAATTACAGTCTCCCAGGAAGCGTTCTCCCAGGAAGCGTAGCAAAGTCAGTCCTCTTACCTGGAATAAGGAGCTCAGATTCCCAAGGTATTGGAAAAATCCTGAAAACAAAGCCACAGAAGGGTGTGCTGAGACACCTGAGCTATGTGGGCCAGCGGTCCCCACCAGCGCTCACATCCAGCAGAGCTCACTCGCTGCACTGTGGCATCCGGGCAGGACCTGCTTGCTCATGTGAAATACTACAAAAAAACATCGTCAGCCTTGGCCAGAGCAGGCCGTGGTGATTCTTTGTAGAGATGCTGTCGTGCCTGTGCCCATTCTGGGGCCACAAGGGTTTAGGGCTTATCATCTTGGCCTCTGCAGTCAGCAGAGCAGTATATGGACACATTATTGTATTCACACATTAGCTAATAAACCTTTCTTGGCTCTGTCAGGTGTACCTATGAGATGATTCATCTGCTAGCTGCAAATCTGCCCACAGATCATTGGGAGCTCACTGTATCCTACCTTAAGAACCAGACCTGGAGCAGAATGTTTTAGCTAAGTTGCCAGGCCAAAAGCTGGGGGAGGCTTATAGTGTGACAAGGGGGATTACCAGAAATTCCATCACTAAATTAAGTGAGCTGAGAAGGACTTTTTCTCTGACAAAGCTCATACCTCATCTAAAAGTTGCTGCTTTCACCCCCTCCTAATAAGAACTGTCTTTTTTTAATATCCAAATGAACTAAGAGGTCTATATTCCTTCTTTTCCCATCTTTCAAGTTTCCCCTTTCAGCCTATTTATCACTCCCAGACAGGATTTATCACAAGCTGAAGCAGGCCACCTCTTTTCAAAATCTATGAGATATACCAGATTTTAATAATCAGAGATAAGGATCTGAGAGAGACAAATAAACATCAGTGTATTATTAGCAAGGGCTTGATATGCTAGGACTTCACCCAAGACCCACTGAAATTGGATTTTTTCCCTAGACATTTAAGAAAAACAGTTGTGCAAACCAAAAACAAAACAAACCTTCAAGTTTTAAGTCTAACATCTACTCAGTATCTGTGAAGATATGCTCTATCACTGAAGTATTTCCTAGGATAAGAAGCTAAACAAGTTCTTATCTCAGTATGAAAAAGGCAGATAGGGATTTGCTAATGAAACCTCTGCCCCCCTCCCTGAACTGTGAGCTGAAAAAGCTTTCTGGTTTTGCAGTCCTCTTCCAGGACCGTCAGTCATAGGAACTCATCAGAGAAAACTGATGTTTCTTTATCTCTTCACTCTTCTTGCCCCAAAGCTATTAGATGGATAGACATGAAGTCATGAGTGACTACAAGGTGATGGGTACCAATTGCGGTTGATGAGAACAACTGGAACAAGAAGCAACAATTTCCAGTGTGAAAGTAAAATGGTTTTCAAAACTACACAGCCTGATTTGTGACCAACTGAGCTGTCAGCAGTAATAAAAGGCAAAATTCAGCTTTGCAGGAAATAGGAAAATGCAGTGCAAGACGAAGAATACTGGTTTCTTCTTAAACAAGCGGTAAGGGAGAAATAAGAGCAGTGCTAAAACAGTGAAGAGCCAAGCCACTCTATTTAGAAAGGAAATAGGCACAGATAGATTTGTGCCATTTTGCATTTTTCCTTCGTACCTCCCCCCTGCACACACACAAACACCCACAGCCCCTGGCCTCTGCAGTTAGATGTCACTGGGGCCACTGTCTGCGTATCCTTTTTTCTCTCCTGCTGTCAGACTGCAGCACAGCTTTTATCTTCCCTAAAATACTTTTTAGCCTTTGAAAGCTGCAGGTGGGCAGGGCACAGTCAGCCGAACTGCTTCTCCGCCTTTACATCTGCTGCTTCCCAGATCACTAAAATAACCTGGTGGCCAAGAGGAGGTGAGGAGGAGGGACAGAACTGTCAGCAATTCCCTTTACTCTGTCCTTCAGCTTGTCCCTTGCCTTCCTTTCAATCCTCCACTTCTCACCTCCGTCTGCTTACAGCCATGGAAACAGTTAATGCTGAATGTCTTGATACACACAAGGACAATGCTGAAGGTCAAGGTTGTTCACGGGTTCAGCCATATAAAGCACTTTTCAACGCTAGAACCACATATGTCTCTGTATGCTCCTTACTCCTGCCACATCAAAACAGGACATCATTTCAGCAAAACTCAGGTCAGCAGGAACAGGGGAAAAAGTCCTTATTCCCTTTCTGAAGTTTCTGCTTCATAGGCTCTCTGGGGCAAGAGAGTGTTCACCCCAGCGCACAGGCCGTGCCCCACAGTGTTCACCCCAGCGCACAGGCCGTGCCCCACAGTGTTCACCCCAGCACACAGGCCGTGCCCCACAGTGCTCACCCCAGCACGCACCGTGCCCCACAGCGCTCACCCCAGTACAGGCCGTGCCCCGCAGCGCTCACCCCAGCACACGTCGTGCCCCACAGCGCTCACCCCAGTACAGACCGTGCCCCGCAGCGCTCACCCCAGCACACGTCGTGCCCCACAGCGCTCACCCCAGGGCACAGGCCACCTCTCACCACAGGAGCAGCCCCCAGCAGGGTGAGCTCCTCCCGCTGCCCTCAGTGCGTCTAGAGACCCGGCGACACGCAGCACAGCCCTTCACACAGCCTCACGAGTGGAGCCGCTCCGCCAGCCGGCAGTGCCCGAGGCCGGAGCAGCCCCTCGCCGGGCACCCACCGCTCCGGAAGGTTCTCGGGCACTGGCAGGTTCCGCCACCTCCAACGGCTGCTCCGTGCCCGGGGGCTGCCGCTCCGGTGGGGTCAGACGCGCCTCAGGCGCTCGCCCCGTCGCCGGACGGGCCGGACCGGGCTGCTGCTGCACCTTGCTGGTAAGACGTGGGTTTACTGGGGAACTCGGGGTTTATCCCCCAAACCTCGGGCTTGAGGAGGCGCTGGCAGCCAGCTCCGTCAGGAGTGGCCTGGGTGGCTGTGGGCTGGGGAACTGTTGTGCGGCCCGGCGTGGGGCTAAGGCAAAATCCACCAAGGGGGGTTAAATATGGAGAAAGCCTCCCCGTGTCAGGGCAGCCTGGAGCTGGTGTCCGGTGTGCGGCCATCCCAGCTCACTAGGGCTCTGTGCCGCGACGCGGGCCCGGCACACGCGGGGCGTCTGGGCCGGGGGTGGCCGCCCTGGTAAACATGGCCAAGCACACCTGGTCTGTAGGTGAAATAACCCGCGTGCGACACCCCCTGCCACGCGCGCTCTCTGGGTGAACCTTCGTACGGGTTTGGTGCTTTGGGCCTTAGAGCCTGGGAGGGGAGCCTCAAGGACGAGAACAGCCAATCTCAGGCAGAGGAGTTGGGAGAGATGCGGAAACTGCCTGAGGGCAGGCGGGCGGGAGGGAGGCCTCCCCGGTCCTGCTGCTGCGGTAGTCGGGAAGAGCGCGCAGGCCGTAACTGCCCTCCATCAGGATTCACACGCATGGTCCGGGCGGGAGAGAGATACCGCTCTCAGAAAAGAGTGCGCCTTGCGGAGGCCACTAGCCTGAGTGCAAGCACTCGCCTCCCATAAAATAGATATACTTCACTGGTGTGGGGATCAGCCGCTGAAAAAGAGAAAGAACTGTACATGTAAACAACAAAGCAGCAAATCTAGTGTCATAACTGCATTTTGTATCGCATATCCTGAAGTCTCGGTGAGTTCACAGACCCGTGCGACTGTCCCACACAGAACTAAGATTGAAATAAGGGTACCCACCAAACAGACATTGTTTCTTAAGAGACTTGTGATATGACCTCTCAAAGGCACCTTGATTATATGTTAAATCGAGTCCAGGCAGAAAGACTTCATTCCACATCAGCAGTACTCACACTTTTATTTCAGGAAACGTGAATTTTCTCAGCAGTAGCCTTGGAATCCCTCAAAAAATGTTTTATTTAATGAGATATGTCTAAGAACCCTTATAACTAAAATAAGATGCTAAAGCAAAATTTTATAAATGAAAATCTAATCAATCAGAATATAAGTATTCATGCAAATTCACAGTTTTGATATTTTTATGCACATTTTTATCAAAATATTTGAGGATTTTAGTATTTGTGTATCATCTTTTATATTTATAAACTCCTAACACTATTTACTCTGCTTTCATCTTTGATAAAGCCAGGCCAGTGATGAGGTAAATTCCTGAAGTGTATATTGTCAGACAGTTTCAGATGGAAAAGACTTGTATGTACAATGAAGAAGTGATAAGGGGATGTGTGATGCTTTTTAAGTCTGAGTGCTCTGCTTTGTAGTTAGTTATTTTTAAGGAGGGGGGAGAAGAAGGATTTTTATAGTGGTGTATTTTTTGCGTAAACAAGGCATTTTAAAGTATGAAATTGAGTATTTCTTTTTTTTAAATGGCATTGGGAACTTTAGACCGAAAACACAAGTGGTTAATCACTTGAACTCAGTGTCTAGCAAAATCGCACATTAGCAGTCACTGCGGTACCCTGCCAGAACTGTAAAGGTACAGTATATTGTTCTTCACTGTGATTTGCTACTATTTAAAGTCAGTAAAATGCTAGTATTGAGACTCCTTGGGTCTTTCAGTGCTGAGACACCTTGACAGTCCATGAACTCAGAAACTGCTAGATCAGTGACACAGTAATTTAGATTTATAAAGCATTTCTGTTGGCTTTTTTGTGTGTTTTGTGATGGGGCTTGTTTGGCAATGAAAAGTAACTAGAAAGTCTTTAAACGTCACATAAGACACTAAATAACAAATTATGAGACTATGATAATGAGCCATATCACCATATCAACTGATTCACAGCCTTTACAGTAGATGTAGTTGCAACTCGTTTAATAAATACTTCAAGGGAAGACATATGCACAGCTATTGAGTCACTCTTCTGAGCTGCATCTATTCAAGACATAAGAAATACATTGCAAGACATGAGCTTCCTTGGCCTGAGGAAGGAAGGGTACCTAAACACCTAGTATTTTAAAGGCTTAGCACTCAGGTTTAGCACTTCGGTAAAGTAACATTTCAGACTATTGATACACCCCACTTTGCCAGCAATCCATTTCTGCTCTTAAGAATAGCCTGTTTTCATGATTTTAGTGAAATTCTCCCTGGTGAACTCAGCAAGGTGCTTTCCAGTCATGGCTGAGCTTCTCTGGTTTGTGTAAACTATGTCCAGCTTTCATTTTAGGTCATTTTTGATAGATTTCCCAAGCTCAGACTATCTGCTAATGCCTTCTCCCTAGATGTCTGATCTCACAGTGACATCACTTTAAGCCCCCAGAGAGAGTGCTAAGGTTTCTGTGTAGTTAAAATACACTTTTTACCAAACTTCAGTCATGTGGGGACTCTGTGCTTGCAGGCACTTGAAGCAATGAGAGGCATTAATTGCAATAAAGAGAAATGATAAATATTCAGAAGCCAGCTACTCTTTAAGAAATATGCTGCTTCTGCTTTCCTCAAGAAATATGCTGCTCTTGGAAGTGCTGCTTGTGCTTGCATGGTTTTCCTTCCCTATCTACCCTACATTATAGAAAGTTGCCTGTGCAACTTTTATATACGGTACACATAAAAATATGAGAGATTCAGAGCAAGCTGTGGAATTCCATACCTAAAATGGGCCTCTGAGAATCAAGGAGTCTTTCTTCTTCTGCCATTTTTTTTTTATTATTATTTTTAAGCTGGCTTCACAGTTCACCCAGTCTTCTTGCTATCAAAACCACAACTCTTTCCTCTTCTCCTTTTAATTCAAGAATCACTCAAGCTGTGGTTGCACAGCAGCAGCAGAAGAATGTTTAATTGTTCAGGCCAAGGAAAAGAGTGCAAAGATCTGTGCAAAGGTCATTAATAGACTTTTCTGTCCTAGCTTGATCACTGCCTAACTCAGAATATAGATACAATCCTTAAAATCAGAAGTGCTTATCTAGGAGAAAGTAGTTATCTAAGGAAAAACACCACAAAGGATAACAAAGAAAAAAAAGAACTTATATTCTGCTTGTTACAGAAGGTCTAACTCATCCTATATGTGCAATCAATTATCCAAATGATTTGTTGATAATTAATATAATTATTTCTAATTATTCCTGATTAGACCCTGGGAATTAATGTATATTATTGCTGCATAAATGCAGTAGGCCTGGCCTGGAAGTAAAAGGAAATCTCATTCTATTTTTCAGTTTACTTGCTTTTACTTTTCATAATTACCCAAGAAGGTTAATTTACATGATCTGTTAATAAAGGTTCATATAACTAACTCAGAGGAGTACAATTATACATATGTAAGATAAGAGGCAGAATCTCTTCCAATTATTGTAGAAGGGAAATCAATGGTCAATTCAATAGTTAGGAAGGCCAAGAAACATCTGAGTTGTGTGATTGGCATGCAAATAATGCAAGTGTTTACTTTCTACAAAATGAAGTCTGTAGTGCCAAGATAAGTAGGCTGTTCCTAGCAGAACAGAACCATTGGAATAGGACTGATGAATTCAAAATTAATTGGTTTTTAATCCATTTTTATCTTTGCCTTTCTCATGATGTGAATTTACATTTCATTTTTCCTTCTACTGTAGACTCAAATAGGCACTTTTAGTTGGTTAGCATCTTACAAGTATAGTTGTGCTTTAGAGCGTTTTGATAAGTCTTGGAGAAGCATCTGCATCAGTTTGTGGTTTTATTTTTCTTTTTTGCTAAGTCTTTATTAAAAACCATGACAAAGCTACTGGGTCTGATTCTGCTATAGCTGACAGTAGGGTAAGCTGGGAGTGACTGCTGAAATAAACTAATTCTGCAAGCATGGTAAAAATTGACTCTTTGATTAAGCCCATCTTTGTTAGAAATGATACACTTAATTGCATTGTATCTAAGATATTGCATCTTCTTATGTGAGTGGATGCTACATCCAAGAAAAATAGATCCTGTTCCTGAGCAGTTTGCACTACCAGGCCAAATAGAAATCCCGCTGAAGCTGACAGGAACTCACTGACCATTTAATTGAAAGGTGGAAGTATCTCAGAACAAATGTATGTCGCGGAAAAATCCTAGTGACTAGATAAGCTTTAGTACTTAAATTACAAATATATTTCTGTGTTTTTAATTAACTTATTTTAAGATAATTTTTCATATGAAAAAATCCATAAAAAAACACTGTTACTGTGCATTTACAAATATATAATCACATTTTAATATATATCAATCTTTATTTTAAGTGGATCAGCTGCATAAATGAAGACCTTCAGGAAAGAGATGAAGACAGCTAAAACTTACTGAAGCTTCTACATCCTTCTTCCTCTAGATACCTTGCCAGCATATACCAGAGCCTGCTCATCATAACTCACTGGTCTAAACAGAATACATTAAGTCAAAGCCATAATGATTTTTTGGTGCCAGAAGCCAATAAAACATCTGCTCTGATGCTAGTGTATCCTGCTTTAATAGTGAAGAAGAGTTTTCCTACCAGAAGTTGGACATACTAGAAGATGTTAGCATGACCTCTACCACAAAAGAAAAGTTGTCCGCGAGAGGTTTGAATCATCAGAGTAATGACGCTCCAGCTGGAAAGGTCTCTCTGCAAAGACACCCTTTAGTAACTCATTTTGAGCAGGGAGACCAGGTGTCACTGTCAGGAATCAAAGAACTTCTTAATGTTACCAAGAAGCCTCAAGCACCATTTTTTAAATATGATCTTGAGATACCATCTCAAGCCAAAATCGTATCTGTGCCACTTTCTTTGCTCCCTCTTAAAATTCAGCAACTAATCTCAGCCAGAGCTAAGAATGTCTGTGACATAAGACAAGCTATAGAAATACCAAATGTTACTTATGTATGGCCAGTAATAAAGATGAAACATCCTTCCAAATCCTTTTTGGCCATTTTTCCAAAATCACTAAAACCAACCAACCCAAACTTGGCAAAACATAGTTCTGGAGATATGCAATGTTCCCAAATAAGCCCAGGGAAACAGCATGCACAAGAAGAGCTACTGAAAACAAGATCTTATCCCCTTATTGTAAAGTCATCCAACAGCATTGTTTCAGTGATTTTAAAATCATTGCCAAATACTAAGAATAAAGATTTAAAAAATATTTTACCACTTTCATCTCTCAGTCCTATTGGAAATGGAGACAAGGTAGATATTCCTCTCTTTAAGGATAATGCTTTAATGATACATAATGGACGAGTTTTCCTCCTCTATGTAACAAGGGATGAAGTCATGTCATCAGAAATGGAAATACACAGCCGTGATACGTTGCTTAGAAAGACCACAGTTCATCTCATAACATGCAGGGCTATCCATGATATAACCAGCAAGATTCCACATCCACCGCTGTCAAGAAAAAAACTGTATTTTTTAAAACAGAACATAAAATGTCCTACTACCCCCCCATATCAACATGAAACTTTGAATGCAGCACTTTTCTCTTCCCACGGGATGACTACTACATCTCAGCCCAAATGGTGCTCTCCTTTTTCTGGGAAAGAACAACAGGTACTAGCATGAGGTGATCAGCACAACGTCTATATATGCATAATACATATCCACTTTCCTTCTAAGATACAGCAAAAGGCAATGAAGGTGCATTTTGTAGCAGATTTTTAAGAAAGACGAATGCCCTGATTTTGATTTTAAAAGTCAAACACAGTGGGTACAAATCCCTGTAGAGCAAATCAAAGTAAGGCTTGCAGGTCTTATACCTTACAGTATAAAAAGAAAGTATAATTAGATAATTCAGGTTGCCTCATGGGATATATCCAGATTTATTAATACTTGAGCAGAATGAAAGCACTGCACACATGGGGGCAACCTGTCATTACTTAGAGAACAGTAAGGTTTAGTTTAGCATAATGGTAAGTGTTTCCCAAGAGAGAAGGTGTTGTTTCTGGAAACAGGTAATAAATGCTGTCAGGATCACATTTTAAATAACAGTGAAGTTTGAAGGAGAAAGGTCTAGCTGGAAAGGTCACTTCTGAATCAAAGTTTTCCTGCAAAGCCATCTCCCTGAAGTATGAAAAACTAGAAATAAGATATAAGCCTTGAAATTAAACTGGAGAAGTTTATCTTCTTCATGAGTAAAGATAAACACACACACACCATCCCATAGTAAAATTCTATTCTTTCTTGTTTCAGTTCCTCAGTCAGACTGTTTATCCACCTGGAGAAGACTTGCAAAAAAGAAACGGAAAAGCAGCACATCAGGAAGAAGACAATGAACTGAGAAGGAAATTCGGTATTGTTAAAGATGTAAGAGTGTGTCTCAAGAGGATACATCCTACTGAACTTACGGAGGATTCTGGTAAATCTTCTGCATTTAAATGGAAGGTAACCACCAGAACAGAGAAAAGCAAAAACATGTCAAAGGTATTTGATAGTCCATATACACACGTAATGCATTCAGGCACTTTTAAGTGATTGTTACAGTGCACTCTTCAAAGCTTTTCATCTCAGTTGCTGAGAAACTATAGTACTCCCATGCAGTTTCTAGTGAGAAATCAAGATTGGCATTCTCAATCTATTTATTGAGGAGAGCCTGCTTGGCATCCTAGGGGCTTTGGCATCTTGTTCTGTTCAGTCCATTGGGATCAGTGTAGCTTTTTCCTTTTTAGAGCTTTTTGACTTAGATTTAATTTCTTATTTCTCTTTTTTTTTTTCTGCAGAAGAAACTGGAAGAAATCTGTCCTAGTTTATAATCTTGCAGAAATGAGAAGTATCTTTGAAAAAGAAAACTGGTTTTGTGCTTAGATTTTGCTATCAATATGTATTTTGACATGAAGCTGTGAAGGTTTTAACTCATTTGACCCTTTGTCATAAAACATTTTCTACAGGAGAATCTTGCAATGTTTATAAGTATTTACAGTGCCCGTATTTTTAATATCAGGGGCTATTGGTAGAGTCAGGAAACTGACTGTTGACACCCATGAATTAGCTACAATATTTTGGCACTTTTATTTAGTTAAAACCTCAGGAATGTTGTCACACTGAGACCAAATAAGGACCTCAATTTGATTTTTCATTTTTATAACATTCCTTACATTCCTTTCATAATTCCTTTCTTTTTTTTCTTACTGCAGGTAGTAAAATACCAATATAATAAAGAACTAGCCCCATTAGTTTATTCTCCAGGGCTTTCTCTCCACCACACAAATCTTGTGCCACAGTGAAGAAATTGGCAGCAATCCTAACAAAATCTTCAAATCTTGCCCAATTGGAGTCTGACATTCGACTCTTGCCTGAGACGCCATGGACAGAGGGGCAGCCCAGGGTGGCGGGAATTGGGAGATTGCCACCTCGGCTGGGAAATGAGACCAGCAAGAGGAAAGACATAGCTCTTCTTTCTCTTGGGTGGAGCCTACATTTGACTGGACACCCTCAGTCTGGAACCAGATCGCATTTTCACTAGCGACCCTTTACCTCTGAAGACCGCCAAGAGCACCAAGATTCAGGGGTGCTCACTGGAAATAAAATTGTTTCACTTGAATGCCTGGGTTGCAAAATAGGCATTTGCTGATCTGTTATTCTGAAATTTCTTTCCTATTTGGCTAATGCTCCAGATTGTTTGCTGCTAGTGATGTGTTACGTCTCCTTAGATGCAGAAATATCCAAAAGTTTGCTTTAAGGATTAAAAATATTAAGTGTAGTTATTTAACATAGTAAGAAAAAGGCCCAAACATGTTTCCGGTTAAACACTGGGGGAACTTTAACTACATCCAATACCAAGTTAAACCAAGATAAAACCTATAAAGCAAAAACAGTATCTAGTGGCATGCAAATGCATAAATCCAGGCAGAGAGCTTGAGCGTTTCTGACCATATTGCTGGTATTGGTTTCATAGAACCCACTGTCTCATCTGTCTACCCCCTACTGTGCTGGTTTCTTGAAGCTGCTGTTGCTGACAGTAAAAGACTATTTCATGCTCCTTCTTTGGCAAAGGGGAGATTTCTGATCTCTAATGAAAAGTGTCCCATCATTTCTACCTGAATTACTTCATAAGATAGTGAACTTTAATATATTCTCTGTGGTTTCAGTGTTATACCTGGATGAGCAGCCTGAAGGTAAATGGTCAAAACTACCAAATAAATGGCTTTTTCCTTGGCATCCTACACTGCCTGCAGATCAGTCCACAGATGGGCTGAGCAGTCAGCAAAGGAGCCTAAAAGGGAGGTTAGTTCCTCTGGACATCACCTGGAAAATGCAGCAGGGCAGGATTTGATATTCATAAAAACTGTATGGATTATTTTACTCAATAATCCAACAACGTGACTCAAATGAGCAAGTGCTGAAATCTTAGTCCTTAGTTTTACTTTAAACAGCCTAGTAAGGTAAACTTCAATAGTAGCTTGTTGGTCAATGATCCAAGCATAAAGTAGAAATCTTAGGTTTTATACCTTTTGTATCTATCTAACCTGAAATGTTCATTTTCTAGTTGCCTTACGAAACTGCAGTACAAGACCAAGGCATGCTCAGTATTCTTCATATGTCTGCTGGAAGCCAAGGGCTACACAGCTGCTAACTGTGCACAGATGTAGATACATCCCATCAGTATGTTCTCATTTCCTGGAAGCAAAATAAATAGAAAGGTTGGAAGTGACATGACTTCACTGAATAGAGTACTAGAGCATCTTTTCCAGCAAGTATAAATTGTTCCATGGCTTGATGTTTGTTATTTCTGGTTTAGTTCATTATATCTTTTGCATAGTATAATAAAGTTGCTAAGCTGTCCTGGTTTTTGTTGTTTTATTTACTGGCATATTTTGAGAAAAGTGACATGAGTGTGGAGTTGCTCTTTATTAAAAGGCAAAAAGGGAATATTTTAAAACCACAGATTCCATTTACCATCTCACAGCTTCCTCTATCTACAGAGTCTTTTATAAACTCTTTCCTGACAGCAAACGCTCTGTAGTGAAGGGATGGCCTCCTGTCCATGCACAGACCAAACACATTACCTAAGTACTGTGCAAACTAAAGAAATGTATAAAGTATGTGCCATATTCTACCAACCCTTCCAACAGAGAGCCTTGCTTTCTGTGCAGGGGAGCCCCCATTGCAAGAATCTGCACATATGGGTCTCACAGATCCAATTCATCTTTGTAAGGTTCAATTCCCATTGGTAATTTTTCCACGAAATGCTCCACTCTATTAATTCTGTGAAATATCATACAAGCTATATAGTACCCAAAAACAAACAAACAAAAACCACTCCTTTCTCCCCCATTATTCATTACTAAAAAAAAAAATACAAGATTTTAAGTCTTATGCCAAAACTCAACACAACATAAGTAATCACATATTTTAAAAAGTTGAGTCTCACCATGTTTTCAGTCTTCCTTCCAATTAGCAATCATTTTATAAAGTTGTTTGGAGTTTGGATCAAACTGATCTAGAATTACACAAATGACCCCAAATAACAATAAGCAATCTGGAGAGAAAGGCAAATTTGCAATATTTGACAATTTTGCATTAAGCAGTGCTGCTTTGCTATATTATTTTCATAATTTCTCACCATTTTACTGTAATAAACTGTGATATGAGCATCTTTCCCAAACTGTTTTTGAGGTAGATAGGTAGATATCTTGATCTTTATTTTTAAGTTCTCAAAGAAAAAAAAACTTTGAGTTAGGCTTCAGTGATTATGTTCCAAATGTTCCTTGAATGTGGTCTTTGTAGTTAGAACTCATATAATAAAAACGTTTTCTATCTTCTTGAATTCATTGTTCCTTATTTATACCTTTCTTCAATTCAGGTTCCTTTCATGAACATTAGGTTTATGTAGAGATTACAATAACCTATAAGTGTTGAGTGCCTCTTGCTACAGACAACACCTGTGCAAAATGTTTTCTTTTGTATGCAAAACAAGATCTATAGGTAGATATAATAGATGTAATCAGGCTACCTAGAAAATTTAGAAAGATAGACATTGATATTTCAAAGTTAAGATACAGTGTGAGCCCAATTGCTAATTAATTAAATATGGTTTCTTTTAGATAATCTGAGACAAAATAGCAGGTTTAGGTTTTCATGCAATAATGTGTTTCTGGTGCAGGGGAAATCTGATAAGCAAGCTGTCCCTGAGGGAAAAAGGAAGACACAAGTTTGAAGACTGTGGAAGATGGAGATAGGGGAATTACAGTGCATCATAAGTGGCACATACAAATGAATATCCAGAAATCAGAATGTAACACAAAATGAATACCTATGTTGTTTATCTGATTTTTGGCATGCAATACCATTACTAATTTTAGGTGCTGGGGCTGTGTTTCATCAGAAGTCTTCAGGCTTAGTTCCAGTTCCCAAAGACTTAGCTTCTGGTAAACTAAAACCAGCGCTGATCCTTCCTTCCCGCACTTCTGTGTCTCGGAGGCCTCTGGATAAAGAGCCTTTTCACTGGGCTGTCTCCACACTGCTCGATTAAAGATAGAAATTTGGTTTCTTTGGGCAAGTAAGAAGTAAAAAAATGTTTTTGACAAATCTGTTGGTCATACAAAGCTTCAGCTTCTGAAAGAGAACTAGTGGGAAAAATAAAAAGTGAAAGGAAACTGTTTCTTAGTTTTGTATTGACAGCTTATCCAGTAAAGTGCAAACAATACAACAAAACCATAACAAGACATTTACATAGCATAAAACCAGGGTTAGCCCTGTGGAATTTTTAAAACAAGATTTTGTTACCTCAGTAAAAATGTTAGTGTCCTAATCATGCATCTGCTTTCATTTACCAGCATGTGTTTATGAATTCATAAAAGTCACAATTATCCCTAAGGCAAAAAGCGTGTGAATCACTCCCGAGCCCTGCTGTTACCGGCAGTTTGACATGAGACATGGATTAAGTTCTGCCTCAGAAACAGTCTCTCCTGCCTATCTGCCCAGCAGCTAGTGCTGCCGATGAGAGCTGCGAAGTTGTTCCCGTCTTGCTGCTTCCCGGCCGGCAGCGCCGACGCTCAGCCAGCGCCGGCGCCTGCCTGTGTTCAGGAGCCCTGCGCTCCGGCTCCGGATATTAAGAGCCCTAATGGCACCTGGTGCCCCACTCGTTGCTGCCGGATCCCACCCCAAGCGTGTGTATAAAAATGCAGCACCCTCACCTGAGCGGGGCATCGATGACAAGCGCTGGCAAATATTACTGATACCGACTTGGCTGTTCTGAGATTGGCTTATGTTGAATGCTAATGGCAAGGTATGCTAAAAACACCATTTCACCACTTCCTTCACAGGCACAACAGAACAGAGCTGTAAGTCACAAAAATCTGGCTCAGGTACTTTTTTGAGCCAAGCTGATTATGGTAAAACAGCTGACAGTCAGTCTGAAGTTCAGAGGTGGAAGAGAAAATCCACTAACACCCTTACTACAGGCAGGGGGAACATGAGTGAGTTAGTTACTTCCTTGAAACTTTCACTAATATTATCCTGCATCACTATGCTAATGGCATTTGAAAGATGCACGGTGCAAACAATAAGACCCGAATGGTTTGGTAGGGGTCCTAAGCCAAAACAGCTATTAAAAAAAATTCTATACAATCTATTGTCATATAAAAACAGCCTTAAGATAGAAGATGCCAGGTAAAAATCTATGGCCTGTTATTCCTCATATCAGACTGGAAGACCTAGCCATTGTTTCTGGCTGTTCATAAATCTATGAAATTGCCACATATATTTTACTGACTTAAAACTTGTCTAAGTTTGGTAGAATAAATTCCCTCCCAATTGCCATGGTCAGATTTGTTTCTGGAACTATATAACATCATCTGTTAGAATCCAATGGGAATTTCCCCATCTTTTAGCAAGAATCTGTGTTAGGAGACACATTAGTAATTTGAACGCAGATAATAATCCCCTTCTGCAGTTCACATTAACATCCATCATTATACTCAACCGTATTTAAACACCTCCTTCGTGTACTGAAGTTCCAGAAGTCATGAAGTCCAGACATCCCAAGTTTTGATGAGAGGGTCCAAGTTAGTAGGGAGGACAGCCAGGAAGGAGAGTTTCCTGCTAACAAGAAACCTCAGAATCTTTTTTTTTTTTTTTCCAAAATTTAGCTTCAGTGTGAATCAGATGAACATTGTTTCCGAACCATCTCCCGCTCAGCAGGAAGCCAGTTATTAGTCTCGGCACTGCCAGCGCTGCCTCAGGAGTATGGCCAACAGCAGCCACGTATCAGTGTCACTGAAATCAGGGGGTTCCCAGACTCCCTGCCTCCGTGGCTGATTCACTGGGGATTGCATGGGGAGAGTGGCTCAAGGCAGCCTCTGCTTTGAAGAATTCCGCAAATGCTCACTGAGTGCAAGAAATTCAGATTCCAAAACCTGCAACCTTTCAAACACAGCTTGCTCCATCGGGAAGCCTTCAACCTAAACTCTCCATTTGGAAGCTCCTTTTAGCCCACTGATTTTCACAACACGATGGAGAAAAATCTCATTTCATGCAGTAGGAACAATACTAACAACAACGTGAATGACGTGAATGTTAAGTCTTTTAACTTATGGAACCTCTCATTACATATGTGACTCTCAGGAACCTCTCTGTGGTTGCTCTTCAGATGTGAGGGGTGATGTCTGCTGATCTTCAGCTGGCAGCTCTCCAAAATGGCTGCTCCCTGCTGCTCCCCGGCAAAGTCTTATTCCTTGTCCCCTTACAAACAGTGGTCTCCTGCCTGTTGTTCCGGCTAGAAACTCCTCATAGCAACATCCTTGTTTTGCAGTGTGTGTACAGCACCGAGCAGACGGTTCCCTAGTACTCAGATAGTACAGAGAAGAAAGCACAAATAATAAACCTCCCGTTACATCCATTGCTAAAATACATAATCCTCTAACAGGTGGGTGGATACTCAGCTGTATTATTTTTAGAAATGAAGAAATTTTCATTTAGTTAGCAGTCCAGCTACACTATGTTAAACGTGTTGTCCCTTAATACAAGGACCATGTCTTGCAGATTTCTGACTTACCTTAACATACAAATGGAGTCAGGGATGATCAAAGGTTCTCATTACCTTGATAGATGTCCCAAGAACTAATGCAAACTCACACTGAGATTGCTAGTGCTGTTGGGCATTCCCGATCACCGTGGAAAGCAGCAACAGCTTAGAATCACAGAATCATTAAGGTTGGAAAAGGCCTTGGGCAATTACAGTAAATAATTCATGCCTGAAACTTAGGCTTCAAAAATACAAATCACATCTGGCCTGGCTGTTCCATTTGCTGCATGGTGAAAAAATCGCTGGGTGCTGTATCTCTCAGAGACCCTCATATAACCGTCTCCTAGTCAGGCTTCTAACAGCCCTACTTTCTACCATCAGTTGGGAGAAATAAATGCATGTTTGGAAGCCAAATGAAAGAAAATTACCATTTTCTTCCTCTCCCTTCAGAGGTGCAGCGGTCACAGGAATAGACTCTCAGCCTGGGACTCATCTTCTGCCCATGAGGCAAATGCATAAACTGTCTCTGCAGGTTTCACAGGACGAGACTTTCTGCAAAGAGCCAGAAGCAGAAGTTTCCATTCCAGTGTGTGACAATGTGGTTAGAGTTACAAAACAGATCGTATGAAAAACTACCTTCTTCCTCTGCAGATGTGCTGCTTGTGTGTCTGAGTCAGAGCTGCTAACGCTATGGGCAAACCCTTTCTAAAAAATAACTCTGGAAGGCGAGTAAAGGAATGGACCAAACCATCTTTTAAGTTGGACACTCTTAATTTAGAAAATAGAGACCATGCTTGGTACCTAAATCTACCGTCTTACATGAGAGCTGAAGAATAGCATGGTGTGCTGTGAGAAGCCAGACTACTACTTGTTGCGCAGTTTGGTCACCCAAAGGACCAAACTTATTCTGTTTACACCAGAATCAATTCAAAAAGCAACTAGTAAAATTCATGGAAGACAGTAGGTCCTATACTAACCTGGCAGACAAAATGATTGCCCTTTGAATGGCAGAGCATAGAAAATTCATTTGTAATGTAGAAATATACGAACAAGCACATAAAGCATTAGCAATTAGGAATTTTAACCAAATTATAAATTTTGGTTTAAAAAATGGAATCAAAAATAGTAGGTGATAGTATCTATTTCTTTGCTGTTTGGATTTCAAGAGCTTGGGGGTTTATATTTTTCAGCTCTTCTCTGTTCCTGTGAGGGGTAGACATACGCTATCATTACAAAATGACACCCGAGACGTGTACATAGGATGGCAGAAAATGAATTGCATTTTTCCTAAAAAATGCAAATATTGTAAGGTAGCTAAAACAATAAGAGTTGTTAATTCTCCTACATTAATCATTTAAATTGTGGTTGTTTACTAAAACACTTGAAATGTTTAAAATGTTGATTCAGTGCAATCACAGCTTAGTATTCTGATAAATATCCATGTAAGTTCATTTGTAGCTCTCACTCAAGCTAAAACTCAAGGCTAGTAACAAATATGTTAATAGGAAAGTATATAAAAATATTTTTCATATGAGACTGATGAATGCTATTCCAAAGGAAAATCCATGTCAGTTACCATTATTTGTATAAGAGAGCATACCAAGAATATTCCAAATGAGAAAAAGATATCACCTTGCTAGTAACTGATATTTGTACAATGTACAAATGAGGAATTTGGTGCCTTCTCTTAGAGAGGTTGAAAATCCCACCAGAAGAGGAAAAGAGGCTGCAAAGGCGCACACAAAAGCTGTGTCACAGCCAGAAATTTAATCCAGGGTTTCAGAAATGATTCTTAAGAGGAGGCCAATCTTAAAGAGATTCTCCACTGGGTAAAACATACAAACGAACTTTTTAATAAAAATCACTGTTATGGTGCCAGAATGCTAGGCGGCTCCCATCGAGAGGGCTGGGACTGACCCCTATAAGTTAGCTGAGTCTTCGCTCAAGAGAAATAAAAACAGAACGGAGCCACACAAAAGTGGCAAGGTGCCCGGTTCCACAGCGTTAAATAGCTGGAGTCAGAAAAAAATACTGACATCAGAAGTCACCAAACTGCACTGCATTGGAGGATGTGTTGACGTGGGAGAGGAGCGGACATTTCACATACCCATATCCAGATGAGCGGCACTTAACTACTGTGCTGGAGACAAGACCACTTCAAGTAACAAAGGAGGAAAACTCTCCACTTCCATTCGGCAGAGGCAAGGCTTGCTCTAGGGCCTTCTACATCCTAGAGCAAGTGTCCCATCACCATCCTGATGACCTACTTCACCGTGAGTCACCCAGCCATTTTGATTTGCTCAACACGTATTGCACACCTATTTTCATTAAACATTTCAAAAGGGTCAATTCTGTGCCTGTCGAGGAAAAAATCTCAAATTCTCAAAAAATTATCTTGCTTTATCAAGATATCTCTGAGAGGAGATCCAGGGTTTCATGGAAGAAGAAGACCCAGACTGAGCTCCCCAGCTCCTCTTCGATGAGCCCAGCTCAAGTAATTTTTCATTAGTGACTCTCTCGCCCTGCTTCCTTTACTTTGTGACATTAACATGATGCTAGACACTAACTCACCACTCTGGAGACATACGTTAGAACGGCAAAATATCTAGTCATCTTTAGGCGGTTTGCCACCATCCATCACCAAGCCCATTTCAGAGACAACTGCAAGAGTTGGACCAGAAAATAGATTTTAAACCACATTACACATGGGAAACAAACACTGTCCAGGAAGCCTTTTTACAGGTCTAAATTATAAATCATTTCTTGGAAGAATTTTTTTTTTGGAGAAGCATTTGTTGAAATGTTGCATTTGACCACAAACAGCTGGGCTGCTTATTCATTCGGTATCATTTACATCCATAGCAACTTGTTTGACCCACTTTGTATATATGTCTACAAAATGGGAAAGAGGGAGAAATAATATATGTGTGTGTCTGTAGTATATGCTTACATATAGTTATATATACTTGTAAGTAAACACACAGACCACAGTGTCTGAAGAGATACATCATTTCATCTTATGTTAAACAAAATTCAAGAAGAAAATAATTTAGTTTTAACGCCATTTACATAGAATAATGAATTTTCAAGGGCAGGAAGAGTTCTTGTGTTGATAAAACATTTTTCTTCAGCTTCTGCAGCACATGGAGCTTTGTTACATGGAGCTAATGCTACCTAAGGAACATAACAGTGAAATTTAGCAAGATTGAGCCTGATTAATTCTGTTTGTCTGCACTCAGAGCTGATGCAAATGAATGCTTCAGCTGTCGCAGAGTTAACTAGATTTCTCAAAAAGTTCTTAGCAATATATGTAAATACACATCCACGTGCACATCAATAATATAATACTGAGCATAACTCAGTGTAGCGTGGTTTTACTGAAACATACACACAAAATAAAAAAAAGTAGGCAAGCATATGAAGAAGGAAAAGATGACCTAGAAAAGTTCCTCATGAGATATTTAAAAATATACTAGAACAAAGTAGGAGAAACAACTCTTTCTTTTTCTTTCCAAAAGTTCAATGTACTCTACTAGATTCTGATGATGACTTTTGGGAGCTGTTTGGTTTGCAGCAAAAGCCAAAGCCTGCGAGCAGAGCTGGTTTTAAAGATGGGCACCTCTGGCTAGTGAACCCAGAGGTGCAAGGCTGCCGGTTCGTGGGGCAAATCTCCTGTCACGCTGGTGCAAGAGTTGGGTGCTGAGCGCGGGGGGAGTCATAGCCTTCATCACATACAAACTTATATGAATTAATGATAATGAGCAGGATCCACATCAGGAATCCGGAATGAGACGCCCTGATACCACCAGTTCTGTAAGTCATTTGATCCTTGGGTATGGGCTTCCTGAGGTAAGCAGGAGATATTCAGTACTCAACATTTGCCATCTATCGCTGCTTTCATTTGAAAAAATTCAAGATTTCATCTCAAAAATCTTCAGCTTTCATTTAAAACATGAGAAAAAAACCTCTTCATTAGCATTTACTATGCAGGACTCTTGCAAGCATCTCTCCTTACAATCATAGGGGTATCTGGAAAAGACCACTGATGCTGGCAGCTGCTCTGTGGCTACACAGACCATCAATAACAACTGCAGATCTACTCCTGCCTTCAGCCCTCGTCCACAGCAGTGTGAAACTAGCATTGTAGCACTTTGCAAGGCACTGTTTGAAAGAGGATAAGGAACCTGACAGCAAACAGATGACGAAAGCTTTCTGCTTTCCCAAGCGGTCGGGGCTGCTCAGGGAGACAAAAGACAGAAGATGGTGGCACTGGCAATGTCTCACACAGTCAACACTCCCCTCGTGTGCAGCATATTTAATTTGGGGTTTAAGAACAATTCACCCTTTCGTAAAGATTGCCCACTGCAACCACGGCGCAGAGGTGAAGGTCAGTACGAAC